>VYZP01010683.1:4116-16658 GCA_013400635.1 Hypocryptadius cinnamomeus | reverse complement strand
ACTAAAACAGTTATGGATAATCTCAGCAAAAATGTAGATTTTGAATTTTAGGATTAAAGCTAGCAAACAAACCTAACTAATACTCATCAGTGCACACCAAGAAGTCTGCACAGGCTTCCAGTATTTGTGGTCACAAAATTGCAGACACAGAATTTCTACACACATTCCTTTAATGTCTAGGACAGTATTGGGTTCCCAGGCACGTGCACTGCAACCCATTCAGTTACACTGACCTGCTGTAGCTGGGACATTCAGAAACCTGGTGTGCTTGCATGTCAGCCACACAATAAAGGTTCACTACTCAGACTGAGCCACGCACACAGGCAGGAGACAGCTGACTGAACAACTGCAAGTGCCCTCACTCCACCACAGAGGCACTTACATTTCATTACATACATACATACATGAATCATCTAAATATACAGCCTGAGTTTCTGCTGCCTGGAATACAGCACACAGAATATATGTAGAATATCTGTGCTATGTAGCTGCAAAGAAAGGTCACAGTTTCATCTTCAAAGAAAAAAATTTGTACAGTGATCACACAGCTATTTATTGTCATAGCAAATTCCATAGTTAGTGTACTAAGAAAGTGGTGGGAACACAAACCCACTGTTTCAGTCCTGAAAAAAATAAGCACAACACTTCATCAGTCTAAACACAAGACCTACTGTTTTATTTACACCATCTCAACATACACTTCAAAGTTCTTCATTCTATTTACTTACTTAAAAAATCCAAGTTGTATGCTCTGAACAAAATACACAAATACACATACACTGCTTTAAGAGTGACATACCTGGTAGTGCTTTAGGAAAGACAGATCTGTGGTTTCATCTAGTGGCACAGTTGATGCTGCTACATGGACATATGGATTGAGTTCTGCGATACGAGGAAGTGTGGCCTCAGCCCTGAAAGAAAAGCAATTTTCAATTTTTTACACATCTACAAAACTGTATTTTCAATATAGAATTTCATACTACACATGCCCTACAAGAGACCCTCACAATGTCTCCTGGCAATAACAATAACTCATTTATTTACACTTCAATTCCTAGCAGGTCTGAGGAAAACTGCTGGATCCAGTATCTCACAGGACTCACAGATTGTCTGCTGTCGTGGCTGTTGTCCAGTCTTGTACAGGTGGCTGAGAAAGCCCAAGGAAGAAATGCATGCCGGCCCCCACTATCAAATTTGCATAACAAGCACTGACACTTGTGATTCAGAACCTCAGTCCCAAGTCTAGACTTCCTCTAATATCTACCTGGGCACTGTACTCACAGCCAGCACAACTCCAGAGAAAGGCTTTAATCGGTCTTTGATATGTACTACCAGCCCTTTGACAACAAACTGCTATTTTTGATTCTGATGAGACCATCAGGCTCAGTCCTCTCTCACTCCAAACACTTCACTAACCTGTTCCTTTGACTGGTAACATCATCTTCATGGATGAAGAAGTTGATCCCCAGATCCCATTTTGTGCAATGCTTGGTGTCATGAACTGTAAGAGCCTAAGAAAGTTTGTCAAAAAGCATTTGCTTGAAGAAATATACAAGGTCACAGCACCCAAAAGAATGGATTAAGCCCCATAAAATGTTGGAGGACTAACACTGCAGAAGATTTAGTTGCAGCACATATAGGAACAAGCTCTTCCAACCTCTTTCCCAAGAAAACTCATAGTGTTTCAGAGAGCAAAACACATCTGCAACATGCACTTCATTCAGCATTTTCCTCCCAGTTTGCAGTGATAACAGACAGCACTTAAATATCATGGATGATTTTTGCCAGACGTGATACAGGGGCAATTGTCATCTGAAAATTAATGGATTCATTTGATTTTTTTCTATTGGAAAGAAGAGTTTTAAAGGGCTTCTTGCTAATAAAATTAATCCCAGCAGCAAAAAAAGCAGTTGTTGCATTAAAACACCCAACCATTCTAACATCTACACAAAAGGATTCTAATGGATGACAAAATAAGATAACATATTTTGAATAGTTTGGCTTTTGAGTTTGGACCACTCCATTTAGGAGAAGACACTTTGTACAAAATTATTCACTATCTAATCAGCAGCTGGCTAAAATATTTTATGAGATATTTCAGAGCGCAGTGGACATCAACGTGAGATTATGATGGCACCATTAGAACATCCAGACTATTGAAAATTTTCACCCCTAGGTTCTCAAATGTTTTGCAACCCTTCTACTGAGAAACAGATTCAGAAACTTTAGATTAATTAGCTAGTAGTGTTTTGCCTTTTTCTCATGCTTACCCAAGAATACCCAACAATAGAACTGTTTTACATACCTTTATCCCAGCCAGAATGATGTTTTTGGCTGAAAAAACAAGAACAAAGCAAAAACAGAGAGAGATTATTGCAGGTTACTTGCAAATCTGTAATTGGCTAGTTATTCAGGTGGACAATAACAGTATTTCATTGTTAAGAAGTTCATAGCTTAAGGGTTTTTTCTCTTTTACATTTGGCTCAAGCATTTTACAGCACCCCAAAAAGCAAAATAACATAAAAGAGGTTAAAAAGACTCTCTACATTTGTCATTTGTCAGCTGTTCATCCCACAATCGTGATTACAGAGATAGTAATGACAATAAACTGCAAAACCCCATGACTCTGTTCTGGCATCTGGTGCAGTGAACCACTAGAAGTAACTGAAGGAGTAACACCCCAGGCATGAACCAGCCAAAACAACATCATCTTGCTCATGAGGAGTAAGGGAAATTGTTAAGGGCCCTCTTCTATCAGGGCAGTTATGCATTTTCACCAAATAGCTCTGTTCTCCCACACACCCTCCCATTTCATACATGGGAAAAATTTGGGCTATAGCTATTCCTATACTACATTCATTGATACTGATCTCTAAAAGAGTAACTTGGATTACCTACCCTAAACCTTCACCAAAGACACAAGATTTGGGTAAAGCAATCTGGCTCATGGAAGCACATTTTAAAGTAAAATTTGAAATGTTCTAGTAAAATAAGAACTTAAGTCCAGGATCTTTCCTAAATCTGCAATGTTAGTAATATACATCATGCACACATAAATTCTCTCAGACAGTTCAGACATGCTTATTATATTTAAATTTAAGATTTACAAGTATTCTGGGACAGTATGTTTACACACACTTGTGTCTTTCTAAATTAATGTTACCCAACTTACCAATCTCCACCCCAAGGCCACCTATACCACTCAGGAACACGTGGGACTGAGCCATCTTCTGCATTGCTGTGTCTCCAAGAACATACCTCTGGCGACTACAGCAAAGACAAATTCAGATCAAAACAAGATACAAAGTCAAGAACACATTAAAGCAAGTCAAGAATTCCCAGTCATTAAAAAACTTTTTCAAAATTGAAATGTTTATCAATCAAACATAAGATTTGCACTCACAATGCACACAGCGAAATGCATTTAGTCAGACCTTGTCAGTGCCAGGTTTTAGAGAAGATAAATAAAGTTATAATTTCAAATCACTGCAAAACTTCTTCAGGATAAACAAAGTTTTTGGAATTAACTACTGAAGACACAAACATGCAAAAGAATTTCTTTGTTATCAGAAATCTTCAGAACAGAGGGTGACACAGCTTTTGTAGTCAGATCCTGAAATCTGGGAGTCCCAACATCCAACTGCACAATTAAACTTTTACACCATTCTAAACATCACCTTTTTCATCAAGAAAAAGAACAACTTTCATGAGAATGTTGCCAAAAAGTAAAGTGACACAACACCAGAAGTACTGCACTGAATTGAAAAGAAGCCTTATTTGTTCTGCATACAAGCATTTTTAATTTTTTTTTTATATATACAAAGAAGCTTTTCATCCCACCATGCTTTTACAGGGATATCATTTGTCCCAGTAGAGACTTTCTGAACAATTACCACGCCAAGTGATCTCAAGACATTCCCAGATAACAAATTAAAACAAAACTAAACCAAAAGAAACATTTAGGTTTTTTTTTTAATCTACAAAAAACCCACAAATCCAACATCCTGAGGACTGGAAGGTAACAGAGATATTGATGATGAGGACTGAGAAGCACAGCAAAGGCTGAGGGATGAATGAAATTGTAACATTACTGCAAGTAAATGCAAGCGATCCTGAAAAGTCAGGAGCAACACTTAAAAATCAGACAATCTTACCTATACAGAGCATCATCAATTTCCATAGAGTCTGCTGCCATGATTCAATGTGATTTGTTTACACTAGAAGGGATAAAAAAAGAAATGAGCTGGTTATGTCAGACGCAATTTCACAGGTGGCACCCCCTCTGTGCCCCACTCAGTTCTTCATTAAAGGAACCGAAAAATAAAAAAAAGTGATGCTACACAGGAATCACTTTGAACATTAAGAAGCCTGTGGAACATCACAGCACCTGGGTAAGGAAAACACACTCCAGCCAAAAGACAAAAACCCACAAATCTTCAATAAATGCTTTCAAAATACAAACAGACATTAATTTCCCCATTGAGGAAATGCAAGACTTACTTATTATATTTGCCACAGTTAGATTTACTGAAAGAGAAACTTCTTTTTATATTAAGAGCTCCAAGCTGATAAGCTTGCATCCATCTGATGAGTAGTTTTTTTTAAAAAAGAAGACAGAAAATCACTGGATGTCTAGAAATAGGCATTTATGCTGCATTATTTCTATGTTAATTGAAAACCCTTAAGAAACAAGTATTTCAGCTAACTGAAGAAACCAACACCTAAAGATCTGAATTACTGCAACATTTAATTAAAACATACAGTTAGTTTGATAGGACTGCAAGAAAAAATGTAATCTATGCTATTACAGCCTTCAGCCATTAACAAGGATATTTTCATTGTTAAGTTGGTGATAACTAAACACCATGATTAGGAACAAGCTGCCCCTGGGCACCTTGTTTCTTACTTATGCACACTGGGAACTGGTGCTTCCTGAACCTGGCAGGTGACTGCCACCAAACACAGGATGATCAAAATAAACCCTGTGTGTACTTTTGTAATAGTGATAGGAACTGATGTTCTGGGTGACATATCTTATTTCAGCTTTCTACAAACTGCCTTGGAAACTACACATAGCTGACAAGCCTCTCTCCTGAGACTAAAAAGTAAGGGCCCAGACATACTAAGGACGTGGTTTTTTGGGAGAGCACAGATATACCCTAAAACAGCTTTCAAACCTGCCCAAAATCTAATTCCTATTCACTGTTCAGGTGACTTTAGCAAACATTTTAACATCTCTGAAGTATGGTACCTGCAGTCTGTCACAATGTGGAGACTGCAACATTCTGACCCAAAATTGGTCCTTTTGGTTTTTAGAAAGCACTGGAATAGCACAGCAAGGGACAGAGTTACATTGGACACAGGCCACAATCTCATCCACAAAGCTCTTGCACTCTGTGGACATTAACTCCTGCACTTCAGCGAGCACTCAAGGCAGTCAGCATGAGGCAGCTCCACCACAGTCCGCACCACCAGCCACTCCAGAGCAGCTCCCATGCCCTTGACACCACATGGGCTGAAGACAAGCAATGACCATTTTACTAGAGCCAGATCTCAAGCCAGAGTGCAACACACCACATCTTAACAGTGACAGGCTTCAGTCCATGCTTAAATAAGGGCCTTCATTTCAGCCACTGCCCGAGACACCAGACTGAAGGTCCCCTTCAAAGCAAGCCATCTCAGACCAGAGCTGTTCTGCTCCTCCACAATCATCCTCCACAAACAGCACTGGCACTCTGGGACTACACAACATAAAAGGATTGCAGTACTGAGATGGGGAAAGTGATCCACCTCTGGATAAAAATGCTCAGCTTCCACTGCTGTGGTTGCTGACAGCCATCTCAATCTCTATGCCCTCCCAAACAGTCTTCTGAAAGTACTAGAACAAGTGATTCAGTTTCTCTAGAACTGGCAAGAGAAACTCAGCCACCTGTTTCACACAGACTCATTTAACAGTGGCTCTTTCAATATACTTTTTAATTCCCCATTCTCCTCCTGCAATCATAGTTACAGCACTGAGATGCTGCCAGTGCACTCATCAGGTAGAGCAAAATACCTCCTTCAACAAGGATTTAATAACACTATGGTCAAGTGACTGTAGGACAAACTTGGTTAATGTATTTCTGCACCCAAGTCATTTCTCACTTTTGTTCCATCGGTATGCAATCTGTTTAAAAGAAATGCATGTAAAAAAGTCATTCTAACATTATGTCCTCATTCTTACCAGAGGCTCAACATTTACACACTTGTCTGTTTCCTTTTAAAAGCCAACACTATCAGTTTTAATGTCAACCTTGTATTTAACTGCTAAAGTAATGTTCTTCATTTTTTAAAGCCTCAGCTGCTTGCATGACATAACCCAGGGACAAACCGAGAAGCTACATGTTACCAGGAAGGACTGAGATGCTCTGAAGAGCAGCAAAGGCACAGGAACTGTAGCGGTGTGCTGGTTTCACAGCGTTCTTACCTCCGAGCCAGCGCAGGCTGAAGCAGTGTTAACTACTCGCTGTTCAGCACGCCGGGATGGCACGGAGGCCTGGACTCATCCCACCGACCCGGAGCTTCCAGCGGCTGATCCCACTCGATGTANGCCCGCTCTCCTCACCCCGCGGCGGCCTTGGCGTGGCGATCCAGGCCCGAGCGCAGCCGGCGGCGGCGGGGGAAGAGGCAGGAAAGGGGTGGGAAGCGGCAGCGCCGGTGCCGCGGCGCTTCCCCGCCTGCGCCGACATGAGGGGCCGGGCCGGGCCGGGCCGGTGCCGCCCTGAGGAGGCGGGTCCGCCGCGACTCGCCAGTGGAAGCGGCTGCGCCCCGGTTGGCCGGCCGGAGCCGCGTAAGCCACTGAAATCTTCGCCATTTTCTGCCCGACAAGTAACACGCTGTGCTGTTAAGAATAATAAAATCAATACATTCTCCTTAGGTTCAAGCATGAGCAGTTTAGATGATGAAGAGCCCTTCCGGACCCTGCTCCTGGATACCTGCCTGTGTATCTGGCAGGAGAGCACCAGCAGGATGTCACCTACTGCACAAACAGGCGGAACTCACTGAAAGGGTCTAGGGAGCCAACTGCGAAATACTAGATGGCAGCCAAAGCCGCAGAGGAGATTTGGCAAACAGTTACCAAAACCAAAGTACGGCCCATGCTGGAGTGGTATATAGACTTGTGGAAACCTTTCCTCTTGTTTTGGTGGTGATTAAGCAGGAGAGAGCAAGCCAAGCAGGAGAGAGGCAGCCACTGCGCTGCCTCCACCACCAACTCCACACAACCCCGTAAAACCAACATCTCCTCCCATGAATGTTTTCTCTCCCATTCCCCAGACTCTTGATTAAGATCCCAGCACAGCCCACCTTCCCATCATCCAGCTTAACCTCCTTTCACCTTGAACCCTGCCTTCCCTTTTGTTACCCCGATCACTGGAGTAGGTGAGACGACTGTAAATCATTCCTGATACCATTAGCACGTCTTGTCTAGAATGGGAAGGATTCAAGCACTCAAACGTGTCCTTGCATACAGTGAATATAGAATAGTCACCTTGTATTTTAAAATATTTATAACTTTAAAAAAACCCAAACAGACCNGTTCTTACCTCCGAGCCAGCGCAGGCTGAAGCAGTGTTAACTACTCGCTGTTCAGCACGCCGGGATGGCACGGAGGCCTGGACTCATCCCACCGACCCGGAGCTTCCAGCGGCTGATCCCACTCGATGTAGGCTCCCTGTTCAGTCGGCGGGAGAGAGAGAGAGGAGGCTCAAAGCCATTTCGTGCCTAACCGTGCTAATGCGGGAACACCGGCACCTCCTGCAGCGGGGAGCCCCGACAGAGCCCACGGGCTGCCTCAGAACCACCCCGACCGCAGCAGAGCCGGGCGGCGGCAGCCCNACCAAAACCAAAGTACGGCCCATGCTGGAGTGGTATATAGACTTGTGGAAACCTTTCCTCTTGTTTTGGTGGTGATTAAGCAGGAGAGAGCAAGCCAAGCAGGAGAGAGGCAGCCACTGCGCTGCCTCCACCACCAACTCCACACAACCCCGTAAAACCAACATCTCCTCCCATGAATGTTTTCTCTCCCATTCCCCAGACTCTTGATTAAGATCCCAGCACAGCCCACCTTCCCATCATCCAGCTTAACCTCCTTTCACCTTGAACCCTGCCTTCCCTTTTGTTACCCCGATCACTGGAGTAGGTGAGACGACTGTAAATCATTCCTGATACCATTAGCACGTCTTGTCTAGAATGGGAAGGATTCAAGCACTCAAACGTGTCCTTGCATACAGTGAATATAGAATAGTCACCTTGTATTTTAAAATATTTATAACTTTAAAAAAACCCAAACAGACCAGCCAACTAAGGGGAAGTTGTAAGGGCACGAAGACCCAAGTTTTGTGCTCTTCATGAGCATCCAGTGCATTATTTTGGCATTTATTTTAACAAAATTCTAGCAACCCTCAAGATTTACACCTCAATCCAAGAGTGCACACAGCCTTTGCACTTAATTAACAAAGATTAAGAGCAGCTGGAAAACACTGTGCTCGTTCAAACTTGGACTGTACTTTGGCAGGATCAGGGTCAAGGTTCTTGTGTGCTACACCGCTGTTTGCACACGCAGAAATAATTGGAGAAGATGCGGGCAAATTTCGGAGAGCCACTAGAGGCCACTAGAAGTCTGGAATGCCGCACTCAAGCGACGTGATAATCGGAGAAAGCCGTTCTGGATGTCCTGCAACCCTTACCAGTAAAGGAATTGATGCGAAGGCTGGTATTTGCTTTGTACCTTTTCCACATAATACATAAAAATCAGAACATGGAAGAATTACTTTCATTCTTTCAACACAGTAATTTCAACGAGCAGTGCATGTATCTAATGAATGGAATTAACAGGAGTCCCAGTGCCAAAAAGGGGGGAGGGGTGGAAATGAAGAAGAGTTTAAAGACACCAAAAAAAGTCAGCTTCAGTTCTGTCACTTGCATAATTTTTTGTCTTGTCGGTGATTTTTACCGTTATATTTGTGGTTTCTTTCCTTAAAAATTAACTTTTTTTTTTTTTTAATATTAACCTAACCATTCTTATTTTCAAGCACTTACCCATGAAAACTGTTACAAATAATAATAATAATTTAAAGACTCTACTACCTACCGTCTTTGTGTCCAGGTCATTACATTTTTCAAGACCCAGTCCACTTTGATACAGTCATCTCACATGAAATAGATTTTGCATAGTCACAGGAAATACTGACAAGCCTTTTGCCTAAGTGGAGAAACAGCAACATCCACTTAATTCTCATGTAACCCTTTAATGGTAAGGAGGCAAACACTAACAATTGGTGAAACCATGAATGTGGGCCTTCTAAGATAAAATGCCACAAAGAAATGCACAGATTCTTTCTCCCAGAAGCCAAATAAACAAGTTCCCAAATGCATCAATTAGCAGGTGTACTCAGGAACTCTCTAGGCTGATGGTACCAAATCAAAAAACATACAGGTTTTCCCTTACCTTTCTAAGACTGCAAAATTTGAAACATCTGGAGTAATTTGACTTTTTTCCCCCATAGTCTTCTTAAAAACTACATATGACATTAAAACCTTAGTAAATTTGGTTAAATAAATTAATTTTAAAGGAAATCCCAGCTCCTTATTTGAATGGTGTTAAAGTCAGCTATAGCTTTGAGGTAGGAAGCAGAGCTGTCAGTTTATAGACTTGCTGAAGCAATGAGTGGGATGAGGCTGTGGCCAGGAGAACATCACCACCTCCAGATTTGAGCCTATTCATGTCCCAGATCTCTGCAGCTTCAGTTTATGTGCACCACTGTAGATGCATTCTGTATCCAGGTACTGAATACATTTTTAGAGCCAGTAATTTAAAATGGAGCTGAAGCTGAAGTAGCTGTAAATCTCCTTTTCATCTGCTGGGAAAATCCAAGCCACTTGGGTATTTTTAGTCTTTAATTTCCTGGTTTACAGGTGCAATTTCACATTCTTAGTGGGAACTTCATAGTGGAGATTTGGAGACATACATTTGTTTCCCTGATTGATTTAGTTAATAAGCAAATTAGCAGACAAAACTCCTGTAGTTTTTTCCCTAAAAATGTGTTATTGGAAAATACTAAGGCAAACCCACTTCAGTTTAGCACACAGGCCAGTCCAGAAGTTGCCATAAATCTACATCAACATCTTTCAGTGGGTTTCTAAATGTCCTGCCATAGGCTATGGCTTGCCCTCAGCTCTTGCAGGAGCAAGGTGCTGATGGCAAGGCTTTGTCTCCTCTTTTTGGCAACCCATGCTGTGTAGGAGTGTTTTGATGGCATATTTAAAAGGACTTCAGCTTCCCAGCAGGATGGGCCAAAGGATCTTGCCACTTAGAGCTGCTCTAGCAAGTGACACCTTCCTAGAAACCATGTTAATAATGTTGATAATTCCAGATAAACAAGGACACCAATTACCTAAGCTGATTTCGCACTGAGATGTGTGTGAATGCATTTCCAAAGGAAGAGAGAGCTTTTCCGTGCCTGTGAATCTGCAGCACGGGCTGCAAGTTGCCAGATAAACATTCATTGGGCTAAATAATGACTTTTGGCTCTCAGCTCATCTAATTTGTTAACAGGAATAGCTGATACAGAATGGGATTTTCTACAAGCTTTACTTGCATAAGAAATCCTGATGACAGATTGATGTCATTCAACCAGACCTCCTCACATGATTAGGCCTTGTGCAATCAGCCTCTTCTTTCTTTCCTACTTCGGCTCCAAGCTGAAAATTAGCATTGAGAAAGCCCCAGACAACTCAATTGGAATAACCAGAGGTTTGGAACACATTTCTTGATGCTTTAAATCTACCTGGGAGATCTCAGGAAAACTGGTACCAGCTGCATAGAGCACCCCATAGCCAGTTTGCAGGGATGGAACATCACACACGGGTTTTTTCCAAGGGCAGAAGCAAGGTGGTGAATTCTTGAATGAAGCTTCAGATCCATTCTCAAATTTGCATAGTACTATCTTAACTGAAATTCACCTCTGAGTATTTTAGAAAAGGAAATGTCTTACCTTGTCTTCACTGAAACACCTGTAATGTTCAACCACTGTTAATAACAAAACTATTCACAGGACAGGGAATGGACAGAAAGCTGTAGTTTTATAATAGTTTTATATAAAATAAGGAAGATTAGTCTATTTTGCATCATGTTCAAACTTTAGCTTATTATTATGAAAAGAAAATGACAGAAGAAGATCAGTTGTTTTTAAATACATTTAATGTTATGAAACATATTGCCTTTACTTTGTTTAAATCCTTGCTAAATCTTAACATAAACAATAATAAAAGGCTTTTAAGAACCTTTTCTTTAATCACACAGTAGCCTCATTGTTTAACTCTAAGGCAGAAAACAGAGTCATCATAAATAAAACACTGACATGGAATATAAGACAAACCCAGGCCAGACAGTTTGCTAAAAAGTTTATGAAAAGTGCATCTGGCTGGCTCAGGACTCCCTGAGTAAGGTAGACATTCTCCCACACACCTCTTGGCTATTTAGCCACTCACGAGAAAATCTGAAATAAAGGCTGCCTTTCTCATTTTAAGTGTATTGCATTTACATGTCACTTGCTGTGTGAGGTAGGAACCAGTTTCTAGGGGCTGTATCTGGGCCTCACCTCCTTATTGTTGCCCCTCCATTTGCTATGCAAAAAGATAATTAAGTGCAAAACAAAGCCTTAGCTGTCTATGAAAGTGAACTACTGTTTATTTTCAATCACAATTCATCAGCTGATTGTAAAGGACACTTCTCATGATTTTCACCCTCAAACGAATAAGAGGCACAAAAAACTAGATGTATTTTTTTTCCCCCAAAGTATGCCTTTGAAAAAAGGGGACTTAAGCACTAGAAGAAAACAGTGTGTTCAGGTTATCTAATTCAAAGCTCCATGAAGTTTCTGTTTTGTAACTGAACCCTGCCTGGAGTAAATTCTTAATTGAAAAATAGCAGCAACTCAAAAGTGCATAAATTACAAACTTCATCAATAAATTAAGGAAATGGATTTGCTGCATCTAACTATCCTTCTAACTGTCCCAAGATCCTTTTCTTTTTACAATGACATGGAAAATCAGAATAAAGGTACTACTATGTTGAAACTAAAACTAATCTAAAGTCTTCAGTAGATTTCTTTCTGAGATAAGGCAACTTGTCTTTTACCAAAATTCAAAAGATATACAGAATGACTGGAAGTAGCCCAATAACAAGACAACCCCTCCTACACCACCAAGCCTTAAACATAGGTTTTTCCATTCTTATGTAGACTTGTAAGTCAGGGTGTGAGTTTTCAAGAAATGCCAAACATCTCATTCCCAGGGATGCTGATTATTGGAGAGCTTGCACAGTAGGAAGGCTGAGGAGAGATCCAGTCCTGAGCAGTGGGGGAGGCAGGATGCTTCAGCAGAGTATTCAGCTGTAGTAGGTACAGCTGTGGGACTTGCAGTTTCATTCATGTCTTGTGTAGATTTCTGTGAGTCCTGCATTCAGAGCCTAAGCAGTCCAGTGGCCATTTGAAGACTACAAG
>VYZP01010669.1:3853-14721 GCA_013400635.1 Hypocryptadius cinnamomeus | reverse complement strand
AATCTTTTTTCACTCACCATTGCACAGTCAGTACAATTATCTTGTTGCAGCAAATTGGGGAAAAAAGTATTAAGAGTAAATTAGTGTTTAAAAGCTATGAAATCTGCATTGCAGGTTGTCCCATTTCCTAAAGGAGAAATATTATGAAAACATTAAATAAGGATGTAAATTTTTAAGAAGCCTATTTCTCCTTTCCACAGCACTGCAAACACTTCTGGTGCACAGCCATGGCATAATCTGTAATAGTATCGGTGACAAGGAAAAAAATTAAAACAGGATGAGACCTGTAATTTTAGAACCAATACATAACAGCAAACAAATCTGATAGAAAATGCCATGAATAGTAATTGCCTGTTTGCAAAAGATATGAAGGTCAGGAAAAACACTGGGTGAAATTCAAAAGATGGGAATACATACTGGGAGAAAATAAAAAATTTCAATTCATGCAGATACCTTTCTCAGTCAGCGACAGATTTTCTTTGCATCTTTAAAATGCTAAGTGTACTCTTCACTAAAAGTAATTAATGGTAAATAATTTGAAAAGCTTTTTCACTTTTCAGGTCCCTGCTGTTTATGACACTTCAAAACTGCCAGGATGAATTCATCTACCTCTACCTGCTCACAGAAGTTCAAGAGCCACAAGCAGTGCTTGGATACTCCATCACCAAGATTCCCATACCACATCAGAGGCACAAATCTAAAGGGACACAGACATACACAGACATAAATCAGTAAGGCCCTATTTGGTTTCTTCACTATTATCAAGAAGAGGAAAGTAAGAAGAAAATATTAGAAGAGCAGGCTGAGATGTCATATTTCAAAATTTTCCTAAAATAGTTGAATGTGAAAAAAATAAATAAGCCATCTTCTGTCAATGATAGAACATTATTTTGGAAACTGGGAGGTGTGATTGTCTGAAGTTCTAAAAATAATTAAGTTCACAGTTTCACAATTTGGCTCTCAGGGAATGTTACAATACATAAAGATTAGTACAGTCTAAAACGGTAGTTCACTCGTAATATTTAATTACACAAAGGTAGTAGAAGAATAGAATAAATTCAGTTGTCCAGAGTTAATATCTCAGGTAAGTTTTGGATTTTGTTTTCATTTTGCTCCTGAAGGACTTGGCAGTGAGCAATGGATGATGATCTGCTAATGATCTCTATGGCTGGAGCTTGATGCAGCTGTGGAGTAGATGAAACCTCTGCTGTGATTCAGTTAATAGCTCCAAACATCTCAGTGTTCACTGTTGTTTTGCTTTAGAGTCTGGTTCTACTTTTAGTCAGTCCAGTAGACTGCCAGAGAATCCACACTAACTGATTCTATTGTAAAAACTCACCTTCCTTTAGTGCTTTTTCAGCTCCAAGATAGATGAAGATTTTAGGATTACCTTTTTATCTTGATTCCACTTGTTGTTTCCCAACTAGAGGGGCAAGTTTATGTGGATAAGTTATGCACAGAGAGGCATTTCTCTCCTGTGGTAATGGAAGCCATAAAAGACTTAAACCCATTTGCTTCTGTAATTAAATCATCCATCTCAGGAGAATCAAGGAAAAGCTGCAAATGGAGACTTTTCAAATTAAGAAAAAATAGGCAGTAAATAAATGTTTAAAACCCACCCAGCTCAAATGAGTTTTCCTTTAATAGACTGAATTTCTTGCTCCTAAAAAGAAACAACAACAACAAATCTGACCACCACAACAAACAGAAAACTGAAAGCTGAAGTTACTCCCTTAGTAATGGTTTATTCTGACTTGGAATATGAAGCTCAGACATTTAAAAACTGATTTGAATGGATTTTTTAAATTATTCTTGATTGGTTGTCTTTCACCTTATGAAAGTCTACAAACAGATGAACGATAATTAGCCATTTTGTCATTATTGTGGTTGGTACATAATTCACATGGGTAGAAATTTAGCAAGTGTTTGTTGTTGTTCCTGTCCTTTTGAAGAAGTCTAAAAGGGTTTTTGTTAATTCACTCTGGTACCCTCACATACTTGAAAATATATTTTCTATTTAGATAAGGCTTCTTTTTTTTATATACGTGCCACGCAGATTCAGGAAGACCTTTGATTATATTGGTGAATGCTGCACAAGGGGCTGCTTCCAGCATCAATGTTTAATCGATTTTATAGACACAAACAACGAAGCCCTTGGAAACCAAATTCACACTGAAGTGGCTGAGCCTTTTCTGTTCATCCCTCTCACTCCAGCATTCAATTCCAGCTAAGAAAGATCACATTCTTCAAGAAGTACTTTTTCCCCACACTTTTTTTTTGGTGATTAGCTATAGAATTCAGTAAAGTGCCTGATGTACCACATTAAGAAGGATGCTAAGCGGTTTACAAATCTCAGTAATTAATGACTATTTTTATCACAGAGAATATAGGCGACTTTCTTATATCTATCTGAAACTCAATATAAGCCTCTATAAGCCTCCAGGCTGCATAATTGGTGCAATAGAGCTGAAAATGAGATGGAGGATATAATACAGCTCAAGTAATCCTGCCTTTAGCTGAAATGGAACAGTGGAGGCTCAGAGCATCCAGAATGTTGTTTCCACCAAGATTTAAAGCCAGCCAGCTGTCGGCTGCTGCAGTGAAAATTGTAGTGTTATTTACTTTCCTTAGTATCCTCAAAAAACTTAAAGAGACACAACCATATTTACAGGCATTTTTTTCTCTTTAACAACTTAAGCAATGTATGTGATCACATTTTTTCTTGTTAGGGGCCAAATGGGTGCATATCCTTCATAAAAGTTTCAATTCAAGCACTCTGGAAATTACCTCAGGTCACAACATCCTGGAAATGATGCAATTGGTTTTATCTTCTCTATGCAGGAGCTGTGAGAAATAAAATATTTTTAAATCATAATGGGTTAATAAAAGGCTCTGAGAGCAGGAGGGAACATTGAAAAGGTTTATACAGTGGTGACATTTTAAGATTGAAAGAGAATGCTTGTTATACAGAGACCTGATGAAATCTGTCAGGTTGGGATTTACTGTTTAGCACATTTACTTCAGATCTAAAACCACAAAAAAAAAGTTTAAAAATAGTAAAATAACAACCACATCAATCTCACCTTTTCTTTACCATTTTCATTGCAGAGAAGATTTGAATGAACTGATAAAAATAATGACAAAATCTTTAATATACTTAATTTTAATTTCTTATGTAACTTATTAGTAAGTGATAAACACAGTATACTGTATCTCATTTTTCTGTGAGAGCACTGGGAAAATTCCCCAGAGTTGTGGCTGAAATACAGTCTGATTAGGGTTTGGGGCTTTTTTCCTCTCTAGGGAAATCTTGGTTACTTTAAAGTTATAACAGTCTATAACCTATGGTTTGGGGTAAGGATTATCTCTGTTTTTAATCGCGTGCAAGGAGCCTAGCAGAGTAGAGTCCAGGGGCAATGCTGTAAAACAATCATTAAATACCATTAAGCCTGTGGCAAGGGAGAAGGAATCAGTACAATCATTGTACATCTTTCCCCCCAGGTTCACCCTCAGCCTAGGGTCTAGTTCTTGGTCTGGTGGAAATGACATCTTTGGATTACACCAGAAAAATCCCATTAATGTTTCTGCCATTGCCACAGTCCTGCTGTTTGTCCTTGCAACAGATTCATCACCCCGTTCTGCTTCATCATCTGCACGGCTGAAATGAGAACACCAATTCTCTGTCTCAGGGACACATGGTGGACTTTGACACTGCTGGACTGAAAATGATGTGGAGCCAGTGGTTAATAATGGTGAACGATACTCAGGAGCTTCTCAAGCCTCACAAGTCCTGCTCAAAACATGCAGCCACCTCAGAAGGCAAGGCAGTCTCTGCTCCATCCAAATGGGCTGTGTAAATAGTGTCCTGTGTAGATAAATGTCCTATGGGAGCTGCTCTTGGGCTGCACACCATCCTCCATGATCACTGACCCCACTGAACCTCTGTCCCTGGATAAACACTGTGGGACTGTGACCAGAGACAGCAGGGAGGAGAAGCTTCAAGGGCTGGTGGTACCTGGTCAGTCTCTGTCACCTCCCTGCAAGAGAATGCACACATCCCTCAGTGCTCTTAACTACCCCATGGATGGGGTAGTAAAAACTAATTTACCCCAGAGACCCTGAAATTCTGTATTCTGCTACTTTGGCCCTGGCAAAACATTGCTTATCTCATTAAGAGATAATTACTCAGTTTGAAAAGGGCAAAGATGAGGCATCCTGACTTTTGTGGGTAGTCAGAAGGCATCTAAATATCCTTCTTCTCATGACACAGTTTGGACCTCAGAAGGAAATCTATGCCCTGTATTCATCTCTTCTGAGTACTGCATCTTTTATGTATTACTTCGCCTTTATGGATTATGCTGCCAAAGAATTCCTAGGTATTATGCTAAGAGATCATGTAGAAGACATTGCTAAAAACAGATTTATCACACGTACATTAAGGTGGTGCAATCAAATATGTTTTTGTATTCACTGTGGATAAATGCTTCTCCTTTTTTATGTTAAATTTTTAAAGTTTAAACAGCATCAAATTTGAACTGGTGTTTTCCTAACCAGGGTGAACTAAGAGAGATGTGGAAATATATTAAACTGGAGACATGAACCTCACATTATTTTCTTTGGGTCACAAAGCCCATTTCATCATATGAGCATTCACTCCAGGAATTTAAGACCACTCTTTCTGAGAGGCAACTCTACTATTAAGAGACAGGCTTATGAGCTGCAGAACATTTTGATGATGTTTCTGGAGTTATACATGACCAAGGCAACAGCGACTTGATTGAACAGAATGCAATATTGCCACAAAAAAACCTTCAATTAAAAAAAATAGTTGAGGAAGCAGGACTGAACATTCACTCTCTAATAGAAAAAGCAATAGAGCTGTCCTTATGAGAACCATGTTCTCTATTCATGTCTTGAAATAACTAATCAAAATTTTGATTTTACTATTCAGATCTCCTCTATTTTGTTCTATAGGTCTTCACATGTTTCAAATTTGCATATTCAAATACACTCCTTATCTTTCCACTATCATCTCTTTCTCTGGACTTTTCATCAAAATTATCTTCTTGGTATCACACAATTCATTTTTCTGTTTCCTTCTCACTATTCTCCCTTTAATTCCTCACCATATTGACCTATTTTCAGGAACAGTTTCTCATATCGTCAGAAGTTGTATCCAGTGTATACATTAGAATGAAGTTCTGAAAAGCAATCTACAGGAGAAAGAGGCACAAAAACCTTTACCTGTCACACTCTTCAACCCCTGCAGCATACTCCAAGAGGACAATATTGCTGTCTGGATATGTACACACACAGCTACTGCTTTTTGCTGTGTCCTATACCTTTAATTGGAGTTCTGGATGGCATACAGAGGGATTGCCCAAAGTTTAATAGACTTCGGTTGCAGGAAAAAATTCTGTTAATGACACATTTTAAAATTTACTTTATAGAATTTAGCCAGGCAGATAAATGCAGAATAGTTCCTAAGCCTCAATAATGCAGAATCACATACTGAGTCATCCATTCCTTAACGTTAGAGGAACATTAATGTCGGAAATTGTGATGCCTGCCTGCAAGATAACATGTACCTGCAGATTTTTAAGCAGACTGTGTTTGATACATCAGAGTAGAGAGAGGAAGAAGACAAAACTAGTTATCTGCAATTGAGAAATAATTATGGGAGGATAGTTATGTTATATAATATATCAATAAAGCCATAGAATTGTTATCTGCTGAGTCTGTGGGTGCATTAGATGCCATAGAAACTGTACAAGAATGGAAGCCCAGGCAGTGCGTGAATAATCTGGTCAGGTAGGTTTGAGAAACTGATTAAAGAGGCTCCAAAATTGGCAGGATAATTGAAACAACAAATTTGTTTTCCTGCAAGATTATCAGGTCCAGTGTGGTGCATTCAGTCTCCTGGGATGTAATAAATTTCCTCTGTCGTGCTGGAGGACAACACGCTCTGTGCAGAAGCCTAGGAGGAGCACTTACCTCTCATCAGCCTGACCTTGATGTGTCCACAGTAGAAAACCTGATCTGTGGGAGTGGCAGCCTGGGTCTGCCTAACCTGGCCACTCCTGCTGCCACCTGCACTGCTCTGTGGCAGCAAAGGCAGGGGTCTGACAGCTCTGCTGTCCCTCCCCTGGGAGCCAGTGGTGCCACACAGCACAGGGACAGCACAGAACCCGGCAGGGAGGAAATGAGCACTGCCAAGGAAGGAAGAAACCTTTGCTTCAGTGAAACTGCAGCCTCACAAGCCAAGGGATGGAAGATGGAAGGATGCTGAGATGTTTCTGCTGTTTCCTATGTCAGTTATTTACCTATTTTTACAAGCCTGGGACCACATTTAAGGGCATGTATATAAATAAAGGGGTGTGGGTGCATCTCCACAGGAGACTGGATGTGAGCATTGCCAGAGATGGAAGATCTGGGGCCAGCTCTGCACAGTAAACAACCATTTAAATTCAGGTCCTGCTGTTAAGGAAACTTCCCAGTGTGACCATTCACCAGACTCTCCTGGAGTCACACTCCCAATGTCACAGACTGCCACTGCTGGGACTGTCCCCCCTTCACAGGGGTGGCTCCAGTGACCCAGTGGGTCCCTGCCTGACTCCCTGCACACCCACTCACAGTCAGACCAGGTTTCCTCACTGGCTCAATCCCAGGATTTCCACAGCAGAGCCTCAAATGTATCGTTCCATGAAGCCATTTATCCACAGAGCAGTAACACACAAACAGCCTGAGCTGGTGCCTCCAAGGAGGGACCCTGAAAAAAGGAACCCCCAGGCTCTCCTCACAGTCCAAGAGCACCAAAGTCTCTCTCCTTCTCCCCAGCCATCAGCTCCTGCTGTGTTTCTCAGTGTCCCTCACCTGGCTGTGCCACAGCTCCCTGTGCCCTTTGCTGTGCCAAGGGTGGCAGCTCACAGCCTCTTGTCTCAGGTTCTCACCCAGAGGTGAACCTGCAGCTCCATCTGCAGCTGGACCCCGAGCTCCCTGCACCGAATGTGTTCCTCAGCACTGCCATCACACTGCCATGACGACACCACCCCTGGGCCACCCCTACAGCCCACCACATTGCTCTGGAAGGATATCCCAGACATCTAGGCTGAGTTCTGATCCTGCTCAGTGCATCACATAGCAACAGGACCCTGCACTTACCAAAAGCAATTCAGGCATCGCGGTGCTACTTTGATTTTTGTAGTTTTGCTCAAGAAGAGCATTTCTGTGTAGCCTGAATTGGACATAGTCACAAGTACTTTGGATTCTGAAGTTTTGGACAGAGGGAGACAGAGCTTTGATCAGGGAGAGGGATTAATTGGGAAGCAGGAAGTGAGTGATCCTCTCATGGAGGAAGAGCATTGAGCTCTCGTCTCCTCTCCCAGCAGGTGCCGTGAGGAATCTGGTCACACTCAGCCTGGCTGCTGAGCAGCAGGCCTAGATACTGTCTGCACACTGACAGAAAAAAGTAAACTGCAAAAGTAAACAACCAGTATTTATATGTGTAATTAAAGGAGACTAAAACATGATAGAAATATCTAATCACCACAAGAAATCCCGTAACCAATTTCCAACATGATTAAACTCGCATTGTTGCAAAATAAAGCAATCTAATCAACAGCCTGTGTTCTAATTACGTCTACCTGATCTCAAAATATTTCTGAGCTTGTTTATATCCCCAAGCCCTTTTATCTTGACGTACTGTAAAATCATTTCTAAAATGAATCAGGTAATGTGTTTTTCTTTCCGCGGCAGGTACGGCAGTGTGAGCACAGGGAGGTTCAGAGACCACTGCCACGAAGTGATGATTGAAAATCTCAGGCAAGGGGGGGGAGCAATGGAGAGGGAAATGAGAGTGCTCAAGGGGAAGAAATAGGCCTACTCCTAGAAAAGGAAGGAAAACACACTGTATACAAATGAGGATATAACAGACTAACAGGGGGAGAAGAAAATACACAGTGCAGAAAAAGAAGGTAGAGAGTGGGATGAAGGCAGGGCAATCAGAAGCACCTAGAAATAGGATGGAGGTAGTGAAGAGTATTCAAGACTGCCTTAAATTACCAATAATCAAGTTTTAAAAATTCACATTTCAATCTCCTTCTCACATTGTACTGTTTTATTCATTTAAGCATTTCCTCAAACCTGATCTCTGCTCTCACAGCCATAGAGTTGAAACATTTAATGATGGTTGGTCAAGGAGGAGATGGGTGGATGAGAGGTGATATATGCACACAGCTGAATAGTTAATATTCTAAGTTACCTCCAAAAGATAGGGAAGGACAGGGACTTTGGGGAGTGGAAAAACTGTATCTTCCTGTTTTGCTATACAGCAAAGTGAATAACATGGTTTACATCATAATATTGGCTTCTGAACGCTGCAGCAACCTCTAGAATTAACAAGCATGGTGTGGCTGAGGGAAAAGCAACATGTTTCAAATTAGAAAGACTAGAAATTGGAGACTAAGCAGCCTAAGAACACAAATTTTGAAGAGGGAAAAAAAAATACAGACTTTTAAGGTTTTATTTCCTATTATAAATTCTCACATAAGCCAAACTACTTAAAAAGTTACTTTCCCCACACACATACATATTTTACTTCCAGTGTTACGATTTAAATAAAGTTTGCCTCCTGGAGTGCTGAAAATCAAAAGGACCTGTAGCACACAGGCAGAGTCCCAATTAGAAAGACTCCAGACAAAATGCTGCACAGTGATGCCTCTCATTTCTCAGACAACAGGAACTTACCCCAGGTAAGAAAAAGGTAAGTCACTTTCAATCAGTGTGACAACAGCAAGACTATTTGGAGAGGGGAAAAGACAGAGGAGATAATTTTCAACTGAAAAATGAGCAATATTCAGCATTTATAGTGGAGGCAAACATTACCACATTGTTGTTAACATTCATGAAGATTTCAGATCTTTGCTGTGAAACCCTTGCTCCCCTGTTTTCTTGTTTCTTTATGCAACCAGAAGGATATTATAACTCAGAAGAATAATGCAGAAGATACAATAATTCCTTGTTTAACATCCATGGAATAAATTTCACTGCATGAAAGCTTTTTACTCCTCATCTATTTCATTTTAGATCTCTGAGATTTAATGCTTTTCCCATTGTTAGTCACTATCAATGGCAAGAACTCTCTTTTACTGAGATCAGTATCTGAGAGGGTGGTCTGTCCTTACTGAAAAACAGCAGGGTTCTGAAATTTTGGCAGGCTTCCTCTGAAGCACATCTAGAGGCCCCTCAGTGCAAATAGGTATTCAAAGATGCAGCAGCTGGAAAACTAAAGAGAGGAAAAAAAAGTTATTTTGACAATGACCTCCATTCCTAAATTTAAAAAAAAAAAAGAAGAAGAGATAGAAACCAAACAACAACTCTGCGAGCTGTTACCAAGAAATGTCATGGATGCAGCCTCAGAGCTAGAAGAGAGGAAAATTTCAGCTCAGATTTTCACCTTTACTTTGTACAAGACAGGGCCATGCAGGAAGGTTAAACCAACTTCCTGCATGGACTAATTTGCTTTGTTTAGAACCCACTGTGACAAAACCTGTCTCACAGGAGATTTTTCCCAAGGTCTAAAGGGTTTTGGGTGCCTGATCCAAGGGCAAAGCCAGGGAAAGCTTGGAGAAAAAATAGTGTTGGGAGAATGTCAGCAGATCAAACTAAGATATTCTTCTCAACAAATTAGAGGCAGAAAGAAAATTTGAGCAAAACAAGAAATGTGACCAAAGAAAAAAATTCCTGGGTTAAAAAATGAACAAGCCACAGCATTAGAAGAAGGCTAGCAAGTCCCAGGAGTCCTTACAAAACCTGCAGCACAGGTCTGGTTTTTGTTTAAGTATACCCGTGGCTGTATCACAATACAGAGACATTCAGATCACCTTCCTACCAGGGCAGGCCTGATTATAGGAAAAAGCCTAATATTGGCTGCATAGAACTCAGCATCTAATAATTTATCTTTTTTTTCCTCACCTCTTCTCCTCTGGCTGCAGTGTTTATATTACTTGAAGTGCTCAAATCTCATTTGTTTCGTGTATATCCCCTCTAAAAATGTCTCTGAGCTTCTGGGGTTTTGCTGTTTCTCCTAACACAGAGAGACAGAGAAACAGGACAATCACAAACTTACAATTATGCAAAAAGTTGGTGTAGTTGCTGATGATTTATATGTTGTTTCATCTTTTATAGGTCATCTTAAAAGTTAACATTTAAATTATTTGAGAAATTCTGACTCTTAAATTGGCTGTTTCAATAATGTTATTGCTGCTGACTCCCTCGAGTGCTTGTGCTCTTAGTTTCCTGATTTTAATTATTAATCCACCACCACATGTTGTGTTACTCTGTAGCAGCAGAAAGGTTAACATTCATAACCAGTTTTTTAGGTTATTTTTAAAGGTAGGTGAGGAACAGTGCAGGGGAAGATGGAGGAGGGAATCAAGTTTTAATTACTTGTTAATATTGCTATCTAGGTTGTGGAGCTGATAGCAGCTCTGCTCCTTCCCAGGCTTTTTATGTGCACATCCACAAGCACAATTCCACCCAAGGCTGAACATCACTCCCTGCCTCTCTGAAATTACCTCTGTGCCAGCTGCTTTCAGGAGCCTCTGACCAGCAGCTTTTGCAATACTGATCTGCTGAAGTAATAATTGAAGGGAAATATTAAAGAATCATCCATAAAAAAGAATGCCTGTACACACATGGAATCTCATCAAATCTTATGCTGCATTAAAACACAAATAAAACAGAATGGCTTCTTTTTCTGGTTGGGAAGGACCAAATCCAATTTCCATGCTGTGAAAGCGCAGAGCCTGCTGGAGACCTGAGCTTCTCTCTGCCTTATTCTTTACTGTCTCAGACTGATTTTTCTCCTG
>VYZP01010666.1:0-19513 GCA_013400635.1 Hypocryptadius cinnamomeus | reverse complement strand
CCAGGTCCTGGGGAAGGGGCACACCAGAAATGAACAGATGGGAAAGGCAGCCTTGAGCCCTCTGGGCGAGGTTGGGGAGGTTGGACCAAGTGCCTGGTTTCATTGTGACACCTTTTGTGGCACAGTTTTTCCTCTCTGCTGCAGCCTTTCCTGAGGGCAGAGCAGTCATGCCAGCCTCTCCAGCTCTGCTCCTGCTGCCCCTCAGTGAGCAGAGAGGGACCTGCTGACACAATGAGTAGGAAACCACTGACAGAACATTCTCTCCAAGATGCATTGTGAATCCAGTGTTTGTCCATTCCTGCCTTGCATGTCGAAAATCCAGTTCCACTGCTAGGCACAGCATTACGGGCTCTAGTAGGGTTTGCCTAGTGATTATAAATAGATGTTTTCAACTTTTGCAGCTGCATATGTGAAAGAGAAAGTGTGACCACAGGGTGCACACAGGGACACACAGGGTGTTTGTGCACTCACTACTGAATGAAAGGAATGGCGCTGCTCACCTCCACCTGCCACATGAGCACTTGTCTCTGTGTGCGTGTGAAAGGGACTCTCCTGCTCTTTGGCATGTGTCTGTGTCTATGTGCTTCTGTATTGAAGTCAAAATTTTGTTTGTGGGCACAGTCTTCAAATGAGCCCAGTTATGTTAGTGTGTCCCAGTTCGTACCTGGGTGTTTTGGTGTCTGTAGTCAATGCAGTATTTGGGAACATGAGTAATGATCTTAGAATTTATTTTAACCACTCATATCAGAAAATTGGGTCAAGTGCATGCTCCCTTCATCTAGCACTGCAGGGGTGACATACATTTTCTTCAGCACAGCAGTCCTTCAGCCTTCACTGGGCAGGAAAAGAAGTAGAAATACCCCAGCTGAAAATATTGCAGAGACATAAGATTAGGAAAAACATTTGCAATAGGGTCTGGGCAAAGTGGGTAGTGAAGCTGATGCTTCATACAATCATCACATAGAAGGGATTGTACTGGAAACTTCAGTGCTTCTCCTGCAAAGAGATTGCATGGCTGGATGTTTACTGAAGAAAATCCTGAAGTATAAAGTGCAGGGGGAGTACTGGTGCTGCTCTGCATAGTGATGCCATGGGAGATGCAGATAGGGATCTGACACTGCTACTTGTAGGGCCAGTGGGGTTTTTTTTTTTTTTTCACTGTCCCTGTCACTTGGCTGGCGAGATGTAATTTTTCAATGTTTGTAAAGCTTCATGAATCCTGTACAAATGAGTGCATTAACTGCTCACCAGCTGTAGTCTGATGTTTATCTTTTGTCAGTTTTTTATTTAGTACCAGATTACAGTTTGCTAGTTTTAATGGGGGAGAAAGGGTAGGCAAGAGAAATATAAAGAAAATTAACTCTAATTAACAGTCATAAATTTCTCTGACTCAGGAAGCGTAAACAATTCTGTGATGGAAAAGCAAGCCAAAAGAAAATTGAACTGCCTGATTTCCTAATCCTCCCAAAGCCTTTACAACAGCTGGGCATTTAGTTGTTGTCAGCCAACACAAAAAGAAACATTTAAATACAGATAACAATGCCTCAGGAGAATAGAGATGGATCATAGACTGTGATTGCTCTGTGACTTCTTTTCTGAGGAAGAGAAAGGTATTATGCTAGACTGATGACATGCATTTTGCACTAGAAGTTGAATAAAGTAAAGGAGAGTAGTTGGAAGAAATAAATGACCAAATACAGAGATTTACACTGAGTCCTAAATTCAATTTAAATTCCTAAATTCCTAAAACAATTAAAATCCCCTTGAAATCAATGAGTGTTTGCTTGAATAAGGTCTAAGTAGACTGTCTGGGGGATTTATTTTTCTCAGCCTATCTGAATAGTTAGTGCAGGTCTTTTGATTTTTTTTCCTGTATGGGGAAGTACTCAGCAGGGATGTGATCATGCTGTTTTGATGGGGATTTGAAGATAAAAAAAATCAAACAGAAATTTGGGAAAGCCAGCATGGTTTGTCCCATATACTTTTTCCCAAGCACGTATGAGAGTATGGAAAGCATCCAAGTAGGGCCCAGAGAATGTAAGTCTGAGCATGTTTCAGATGCCTGAACAGATAATCTCAAACTGAGACCCCTGAAGCATTTCCCTGTGGTGTGCACAAGTAGCTGATTTGTCAAGGTGTATTTGCACCTCCTCTAGATTTCCCAGCAGTTAAAGGTTTTAAGTAGTTAAAAAATTACTAAGTGCTTCATTTATTTCAGGCTCCAGTGCTGTTATTTGCATAAGTGCCTACATAGAAGAGATGAGAATGACATGCCAGTTGGGCTACAAACACAAGGAATCAAGCTCTAGCCCGTGTTAGGAAAGGGTTAGAGAATTTTGCTTTGCCTTGCGAAGTGTGCTGGCATACACAGGTGTGCAGGTCTTGCTTGCTTGGCTTGCTCTTAAGCACATTGCCCATGGATTGAGTGATGCAGAAACTTTATAGTACCAAATCAAAGGCCCCAGCTTGCCCAAGTAACAGAGTAAACACTCAGAAATTTATAAGGACTTACTAGGAAAGTTACCTTCAAGTCAGCACATATGGTCTTTGCAGAAGAGGTTTTATATCGTGGAATCTTAGAATACCTCAGATTGGAAGGGACCCATAAGGAACATTGAGTACAAATCCTTGCTCCTTGCAGGACTACCTGAAACTTTCCTATGAAGCAAATGTGAGTCCAGTGTCAAGCATGGAAGAAATGCATCTATTTCAAATGCCAGGAACACTGCTACAGCAACATTTATATCTGCTGTAATATATGCACAGACATGGCCCCAGTCCATAACCCTAATGACTACCTCCGTGCAAATAAAATTAATGTAATATTAGTACATAATGAAAATTGATATCATCATTACAGTCTTCTCTCATTCTGATGAACTGTCCTGGTTCTGCTTAGGTGGCACTTCCTTACCTGCAGGCATCATTATAATCTTTTTGGAGTCAGCAGGGGTATTTTCCCAGCCTAGGCACCACACCTCACGAACTATCTACAAAAGAACCCAGAATAGCTTTTTTTTTCAAAGCAGTTCCTTGTTTTTCTGTTTGTTGGAAGGGGTTTACAGACTGCTAGCCCTGCTGCAATCACTGGTGTGAGCTCCCAGCTCATGGTAACCCTCTTCCCTCTTGAGCCTGATTGCACTTGTGGCACTGCACGTGTGAGCTGCGTGTGTCTCGTTAGTGAGTGACACCTAAATTGTCACAGGAGATGATGCTTATGTGTCACCAGAAGCAAGGTGGCCTTGCAGGTTTCTGTCTCATCATGCGCACAGTTGCTTAAGTGAAGTTTGGTTTAGCCTATGATTACAGGGCAGCCAAGGCAGAGACACAAACAGCTTTTCTTCCCCAGTGTATTTGAATGTTTAAGTTTTGTTTTCAAAGGAGTTGTGTGAAAGATAATTTATATCAGTGAGGATAAACCAGCCTAAAAACTGGAATCAGTGTGATGGACCAGAGCCATAAATGAACTGAGGCCCTGGCTTTAGGGGTGTACAGTTCAGGTATGTGTGTTTTTACTGTAGAGATATTTCTCATCCAATATTTGTGAAGTGCAAATTGTCCCAGTTGACTGTAGAATTTAACAGTACATATGCTCTTTTACTTGATAATATTTTGATGCAGAGGAAGAGGTGTAGGGTTTGTAAAATCTCTGTAAGCCATTGGTTTGCTGGGGCCAAATGAGCTGTTACTCATCAGCAGGGCAGTGTATTACTGCCTGTGTGCATTTGCTGTCTGTTCCATTCACAAAGGAAAACACGTTCCTTCAGTCACTGTTATTTTCCTTCACACTTACAGCAGACTAGGAACACACACATGGCCTGTTAATACAAATCAGATCCTGAGCTGTGATTCACTGTGTTGTAGTAACTTGGTTTTTTGCAACAGATTTGCATATCTGTGATTAACAAAGATTGTCTTGGCTAATGTTAGAGCTGTGACTAAAGCCATTCTTGTTAGGCATTCATCATCCAGATTTATTTCCTTGTCAAAAGGTTTCTTAAATAAGGTTTCTTCGAAGAAACATTGTCATGCTATCAATTTTCCCTGGCAGATGTACTGATTGAAATAAATGTATTTTTTCATGCCACTCAAGAACTGAATGACAGATCTTGCACCAAATACAATAAATGTAACTATTGTTTTTATTGTTACTATGATCATTATTATATCACAAGATTGATGTCAGCAGCATCTCATAAGAGCAGAGACACATCTACATATTAATAAAAATCCTATTCCCATGTGAAAAGGTTTTCAAATCACCTTTGAGTGATTATTTTTTTGAGATGGCCCAGACATCATTCCTCATTTCCCAGAATGGAGCAGCCTTCTATCCAATTTTCCACTCTTCCTGCATATCTGTTATTTTGTGAGGGATTCAAAAGCTTTTAGCCACTGTACAGTGTGTGTTTCACACATCTCCACATGTAATGCATTAGAAAATAGTATCAGCCCCATAGAATAGCCTGTCCCAGTATTGCATTTCTCTAGGCTAATGTACTGTTGGCAACAGGTTCATTCTTACACATATCATACTTTAACACAGATACTTTTTCTTAATTGTCCCTTCTTCCTGTCCAGTCTTTGGGTAGAGAAGGGTGCTAATTTTCTTTGAAATCTGTTTCTTTCTCCTCCATTATTTCTTTCTTTTGCAGAAAAGATGCTAGCAGGGCGTACAAAAAACTGGACTGAAAGTGATCCTTTCAGGATGAGCCTCCAAACAGTGGGGATGTTGCTGATACCACTAGGGCTGGCTGTGCAGCTCCTGGAGTGGCAGGAGCACCTCTGGGTTTTTGCACCAGCCCCTTGCAGTGCCTTTCTTTTCATCTTGGGAGTGTTTTTACTTCCAGCTCCCTCTCCTTTCCCTTTCTTCATTTACTCAGCCACCTTCCTGCTTTTCTCTGCTGGATGTCTGCTGATGCTTGCTCATCTGGAGTGACTCCAGTGGCCACCTTGGATTCCCTGGGGAGCCCCAGGAGGGAAGAAGGACTATGGACTTCACCTGGGTCCTCCTGATGCTCATTTTGTCAGTCCCTTCCACTGCTCCAACATTCAGATGAGCTTTGTATCAATGAGCACAATATCCCTCCTGTCCTTACACCAGTTTTGTGTCAACAGAGCCAAATGAAGGCAGCACGTTTTGCAGAGATGCCTGTTAGGAAGCTGTGCCTGGGATCAGGGTGTTGCCTGCCCCTGACAGACAGGGACCAAGGTAGCCTTGTAGTCATCAACTGCAGCTAAGGGAGGAAGGATGCCTTTGCAGATCTGTAGTAAGGAGAGGGTACTGCTCACCAAATAATACTGCAGTGATTGAAGAGCAGGTCAGAGAACTGTGATTTATAGTGCCAGAGGTTTATGGCTCTCTGTGAATGTAGCAGGCTAAACTGGCTGTATCATTGCTTATCTCTGAGCCACCCCAGCTATCTGAACTTAAAATGGGTGGCTGTATGAGCTTCTGGTTTTGAATTCTATATCTGTGTACGATATCCAAAGAGATGGTCTCAGTTTTATGTGTCTCTCAGATCTGCTAGAAATACCAAATAGTACCAAATGGTCAGCTCCAGCTTCATACAAAAGGGACCATGACTGTATGGTTATTATGAAGACAATTTTGAAACAGAAAAAATAATGTCACCTTCTTTTAGGTCTGTGTGTCTCCTTTTTAGTCAGTGGCTCAGCATGGTTACAGCTCAGATCTCTTAAATAGTCTTCTGAGTTTTTCATGGAGTGATGAACTTGGAAAGAAAAGAGAACTTTATTACCAGCCTCTGATTTTCTTCACACTGTTTAAATATTGGAATGAGTTGATAAGATAACTGAGAAAGTTTTTTACAGGTCCTGGCAAAATTAAGCTTCCAAATGTTGTATTTTTTGCAAATTCCAAAGAACGGGATAGAAGGGAATGGTTCAAATAACTGTGAGGATTTCCAAGGTCATTGTTACATAAAATACACAGCTCTCTCTACTGATACACAGTTTGTATCAAAGATCAGTTTGGCTGTAGGGAACCACAGACTGGCTTCAGGTGCCTTACTTAATTTCTAAGATGGTTTCTGTGCACAGCCCCAGAGTTGACAATGTGTGTACATGTCTGCAGAAGAACAAACTGCTGGGTATCAATTATTTAAATGAGAAGTAGTGTATTCTGATGTAAACCATTTATTCTGACCATGGTTTTTGATAAACTCCCAGGGAAAGGTCTTCCTCTGATTGTGCATAGGATCCAAAGGCAGCAGGAACAGCTGCAATGGTGAAAATCTGAGAAGAAAAACTTGCCCGTATTTATTTACTGTATGCATATTGATGATAATGTGGATTGTTGCTATTTGGAATATAGTTTTGTTTAGTTTATTTTTAAAAAAAAGAAATAGTTGAAAAACATACTGTAATAAGTTTAAGTCATCCATTTGAAATAACCTGGTAAGCATGCTCTTTTCACCACTCCAGTATTTTCTGAAACCCTCAGACTGTCCTTTGAATGTTGACAGTTCCTCTTTGCTTTTAGAAAGATTTTATTGCTTTTTTTCTGCTGATAAATTTAGCTCAGTTCACCAAAAACTTATTTTTTTATTTCTCTCTCTCTCACTCCCCCATCCTGACAAAGAGCAATAGGTTGCAATTGCTAACTAATTAATCTTTCTGGTGCCACTGAAGGATTTGATTATATGCCCAGACTCTAAATAGAGCCCTTTTTGATTTTCTTGTGAATAGGAAGAAGAGAAAATATTGTACTGGGGCCTCATGTTTTAAGCAGAACATATAGAGGACTAGTCTTACTTCAGTTCAGAGACAGACACTTGTTTTTTTAATTAGTTGGATTTTTTTATGTGAAAATACTTCTCTTCTTATTTTAAACAATCAGAGCAGATGGGGAAAAAAGCTGATATTGAAGGTTTCAGAACTGATGATGCCTGTGCTGGTTACAGCCGTTCCACCTTCCCTGTGCTGTGAGCCCAGGAGTTCTGCTCGTTTTCAGCTGTGCAGCACAGGGATGATACAGGGACAAAGAAACGTGGGCTGCTGGTAGCCAAGGAGCTTGAAAGGAGCTTCTTCTGTAAAATGAAGAGATGCAAATTCCAGGAACTGCAGAGTCAGTAGTTAAATTCTTACTGTAGCTCCTCACTCTTTCCCTGCACTTACATGGAAAAAAATGTAAATAATACTACCCTGGACTGTATCTACTCGTCACTCACTTCTGGGCTTATCTCCAGTTCACAAGGACTTCCCTTTTTTAAAATGAAGACTGAGGATTGCAAATAAATCACATGGCTTCCTGACAGAATTAAATACTGTTAGGTGGGTGACAGACCATTAGAGCATGGTTATGATTTGACTTTCCAACATAAAGTGCTAGAGAGATCTTCACTTGAATGGTAGCACAGACGATTTTTTCCTAATTGCTCAGCTGCTTCTATGGAGTTGGTTAGACATCTGCTTCTTCAGAGAAGATCAGTGTTCCTCGATAACCTTAAAAAAAGGCAGACTGTACCAAAGTTGTTAAGGTTGGGCTTGAGGGATGCACTTTACGAGCCTTGGTAGGAGATGTGTTCCCCACCTTCAGCTTTGGATTTGGGCTGGCCAGGAGTGAGCCTTCCCCAGTGCTGTCACCACTTTCTAGAGCAGAGCCAAGCTGGGAGGCCAGAGTGAAGTCTGTGTGGAGCCCTCAAAAAGATTGACATGTATTTAAAATATTTGTCTTTGTCATTTTACCTGAGAAGTCAAGAAATCAATGCTCATTAGTTGCCTGATTAAGAATTGTAACACTGTATACCAGATTTCTTGATGCAGGTGGAAGGGGTGTGTATTCTTTCATAGGATGAGATTTATCCAACTGTGTTGCTTATCAGCATGGACAGATATATTTCACTTTCTTGCTGAAACAAGCTGGCTGCATTTCCCTGTTTTTATGTAATTAATGAAGTTTTTGCTGTCTGTTGTGTTGCGATTTTCCAAGATGTGAAACAGCAAAACACGCCGGTAGAATGACCAGCAGTAACAATTCATCCTTTCTTAGAGTCTTGTCCAAAAGTGGAGAGGATTAGACCACAGCCCCAGACTAGGGGAGAAGGGGGTCAGTTCCCAGAGAAGCCCCCCGCAGCACCTGCAGTCAGAGCACGCCATTCCATGGGATTTAGTGTTGGGAAGGGAGATTTTCCTTGCCCGCTGCTCTCTGTTCTGCCTGATGCTGCTATAGAGAATGGCTCAAAGGGAAGGTGCCTTTTCTTCCTTCTTTTGAGAAGGGAGTGGAGGGAAGAGAGCAGAAAAATGGTGTTTTGATCCGCTTTTTTCTCATTCTGGTTGCATAAACACACCAGAGTATTTCTCTAAATTGAATTAAGTGAACCTTTCATGTTCTGCTCCTACTTCCAGAAAGCTAATGTGGCTGCTTGCAGATTTGCAGCTACAGAGGAGACAGAGATCTGTAGTGCACACAGACTCAAGTGCTGAGCAGTGTCATGCTGAAAGAGCTGCACAAGCTTTAACAGCATATAAAAGGTTTCTGGGCATCAAGCAAAAATCTGTTTAAATCCCTGACAGGGATGAGAGAACAGCACGTATTATCAGCATATGCACAGAGACAGAAAGTCTCTCAGAACATTTGCATTTTGGATTTGCTGAAATTAGGAGGTTTCAACCTTTCAAAAAAGGTTGAAATGGTGGAAGGAGTAATTTTAAAGACTTCAATTTCTCCCTGCCCCCATATAAATATTTAGGGCTCTTCCCTTTCCTCTGCGCACGTGCCTGAGTTACACTGATCCCACTGGCAGTTTTGCTCGAAGTATGGAATATAAAAACCCATAGGTTTCTCTTTTATATTAATAATCATGATTTCATACTCAGATGTTGACAATCCCAAGTATTCCTTGCCCCACATGGTGAAGGACTGACCCCCACCATGCATGGCATGGAACACTCAGCAAAAAGATTGTCCCCGGGCTGCAATTCCTCATGAACACAGATCCTTTTCCTAGCAAGCACATGTGTGGAGCTGCATATCTTGAGACACAGTGCTTGGACAGACCTCAGATAAAATGTGGCAGGCATCTGTGAGGCAGAATGATGCAAGCTGAACTGGAGCAGAACGTGATGCTTTTGTGGATCAGTGGTGAGCAGGTCAGATAATGAGGTAGTATATATTGGTTCTTTGGGGGGAAATTACTATATCAGGAAGGTTTGACTCTAGGGATGTTTTCTCTAATATTTCCCTTATTTTGATAACTAATTTGCCAGACTAAAATCTCTCTGCAAAGAGTCTGTGTAACTCAAGGACTATTACATTAGTGATTTGTATCAAGTGGCATAGCTGGAGCTACCAGTTAGAGGATATAGGGCAGGTGGATGAATGCTTTCTCCAATATCAAACAGATGCAGCAAAAAATTATTCAGGGGCAGGAAAAGAAGTGCTATCAGTTGACGTTATTGAAAATGTCAACTCAGTCACCAATAGCCATCTGTAAAGATGAGAAAGAAAAGTAAGAAGAGAAGACCATGGCCACTGAATAGAAGATTCTTGCCTAATTTAAGAGGAAAAATGAGTATGTCTCTACTTATCTGATTAAGGAGAAGGTAAATAGGAGCAAGTTGAAGAAAGATCTTTCTCTTCTTGTCTGTTAACTGGATGTGACTGCCACTTCAGCAATGACAGCCCTCCCTCCCTCCAGTTTCAGCTACTCAAATAGCAGCAGACAAAGACTGGGAATAGGCAGTGTGGATAAGCTGGTTATTGAATGTTTGGACTGTGACCCCCTCCTTCTTCCAGTCAGGCTGTTAAATATTCATGTAAGTGGGCTCAGATAGATCCTTGCCATCTGTCTATACTTACATGACTTCATCCACACAGCTCCAAAACATGTAAAATTTTATACTCAGAACAGCTCTTAAAAGAAAAAGAGATATTTTTTAAACTACCTGAAGGGAACAGGAATAAAAATGCAATGTGATTTAGCAAGTAAATGTATTCATCTGGACTCCGTCAGCAAGGACCCAAATTCAGCTCTTTTAAGTGCCAGGCCCAGCTGTAGCCCAAGGCTCTCCAGGTAAAGGTCATATTTAGTGTCATAGTTTATATCCAAAGTGTTCCACAGCTCACCTAATATTGATCATTAAGCATAAAAAAGTCAGAAGGAAACTGGAGATTCTGTCACTATATGCGTGTGGGGGTACAGAATGAAAGTATTTGAGGAGGAGAATTCAGTAATAAGCCCATTATTTAGCCTGCACTGCATTCAGTTGCACACCTTGATGACCAGATAAAAGGGGACTGTCATGCAAGCTTCAGTAAACAGTGTGCCATATGGACAATTCCACGAGGGAACAGATTGTCACAGCTACATTTGACCTGTTTTAGAGCAGTCATGACTCTCCCTTGGCACCATGGATGTGCTGCTGACATTTCAGCAGAACTGCTTCAAAAAACACTTGAGTGCCTTTGTCAGAATAGTGGGGCATTTTATGTGTGAGAAGCAATTTCTTCATTTTAAATTAAGCAGCAAGCCCAGTACTTCTCTCCTCAGAACCTCTTAAAACAGTCTGAGCAGGAAAGAGGGAGAGACAAGAATACTGAGAAGACAAAGCCAGGCTTTTCAGTGTACCTGTGTTAAGTTACTGAATACATGCACTTGTGTCATTCATACCCTTCAGGGATTTGAATCTGAACCTCAGATTCAGCTCACAGAAACCCCTGCATGGGCTGGTTGTCACAGAAGAGATGTCTGTGAGATGGCTGAGGTGGGTGATTGGTTTCATACCCACTCCCAGAAGGGAGCTTACTTTTTTCTGTTCAGGCTCTCACCTTTGAGCTCTTTTTAGACAAGAGTGCATTTTGAAAATAAAAAGGAACACATTTTCACTGTGGTGCTTAAAAAATTCTTACATGTATTTTGGAAGCATGCCAGAGTGGGTCTTTGTGCCTTGAAAGCATTTCAATATGGTGTTACTCTTTTAAGGTCTTTCTCCTTGGCTTGGTCTTTAAGAATAGCCTTGAGGCTTTCAGCTTACTCCATTGATAAAACTTTATTGATGATTTTTTTTTTTTCCCACTGTTTCAGGCATTGGGAAAAACGTCATCTGTGACCGAACGGCGACTCCCCTGGATGCCTTTAGGATGATGACTGCGGCTCATTATTACCCAAAGCTCATGAGCATCATGGGGAACGTTTTGCGCTTCCTGCCTGCTTTCGTGAAGATGAAGCAGCTGATCCAGGAGGGTTACGTGGGGGAGCTGCTGGTGTGCGAGGTGCAGGTCCACAGCGGGAGCCTGCTGGGCAAGAAGTACAACTGGAGCTGTGATGACCTGATGGGAGGCGGGGGCTTGCACTCGGTCGGCACCTACATCATCGACCTGCTGACCTTCCTCACCAGCCAGAAGGCCGTGAAGGTGCACGGGTTGCTCAAGACCTTTGTGAAGCAGACGGACCACATCAAGGGCATCCGGCAGATCACCAGCGATGACTTCTGCACGTTTCAGATGGTCCTGGAAGGGGGCGTGTGCTGCACGGTGACGCTCAACTTCAACATCCCAGGGGAGTTCAAGCAGGACATCATCGTGGTGGGCTCGGCTGGACGGCTCATTGTGATAGGCACCGACCTCTACGGACAGAGCAACAGCTCTCCTCAGCGGGAGCTCCTGCTGAAGGACTCCACACCAGTCAGCAACTCCTTGCTTCCGGAGAAAGCCTTCAGTGACATCCCATCACCCTACCTGCGGGGCACCATTAAGATGGTCCAGGCTGTCCGGCAGGCCTTTGAGGACCAGGACGACAGGAGGACCTGGGACGGGAGGCCCCTTACGATGGCTGCCACTTTTGATGACTGTCTGTATGCCCTGTGTGTGGTGGACACCATTAAAAAGTCAAACCAGCTGGGGGAGTGGCAGAACATTTCAATCATGACCGAGGAGCCAGAACTGAGCCCGGCATACTTGATCAGCGAAGCCATGCGGAAGAGCAGGATGTCTCTGTACTGCTAGCTCCTCTGAGCTCCTAGGAATGAATAGGAACCAGACAGCTCTTGAAGGAGATGGTAATTCAGCACCTGTGAAGGGCTTGGGTGTCTTAGCTGAGGATTGCAGGAGGAGGAAATACAGTGTCTGGATCAATTAAATCTGTTGGCAGTAAGTGCCAAACTGATGTGGTCCTTCGAAATGCCCAAAACAGACAGGAGACTTAAGAGCTGATAAACTTAACTGTTTTAATAACAGTATTAGCTGGCTGATTGCAAAGATATATCATGGACTCATCCCCTGCTTGCAGGTGCTTTAGATTATCCAATTGTGTTTACTGTGAAAGGTTGGGAAGATCCTTTTAGATTTTCCTTACCTACCAGAGGGCTGTGAAGGTACTGTCATGTCGTTAAATTTTCTGTAGTGTCTGACATGAATGGTTCCTACCATGACAGCTGACATCACCATGTTGTATTACTACACCTCCAACCAACACACAGAGTAACAGGACTTGATGTGAAAATGTTGCAGGATTCGGAAAATCTTGGCAGGTCACTTTTCATACAGCCTGTTAGGAGCTTCTCTGTGTTGGTTTAGTAGTTGTTTTTTGGTTTGTTTGGTTTTGGTTCTTTGTTTTGTTGTTTGTTTTTTTTTAAAGCACAATTAAATAGGAAAATGTGTGGCTTTTAAAACAAAGCAGTCCTCAACCACAGTGCATATGCCCGGGTATTTGGGGAGCGAGGGTCTTCTGTGAGCTCCTGGTAAGTGTCAGTGTTATGGGTTTTCCGATTAAAATGGGTGATGGAAAACCTTCATGGATGGCAGGTGGCACGACCCAGTAATGATGATGGGGTTCGTTATACAGCCGAACTCAGGCTAGTCTTACAAAGATTTGCACAACATTTCCTGTGTTTGGGACTGACTTTTGAGTGAATTCATCATGCATTTTGGTTTTAGGTGGGAAACCGTAGGAATGTAACCCAAAACCATGCGATGTTTAGATGAACGGTGCTCTTTCAAACCACTGTGAACTCACACTTGGGACATGCACACCAACAAGTAATTTCACATCCCTCAACCCAGAAGTGCTCACCTCCACCAAGTGGTAAGTGTGAGTGAAAAACAAAAAGGATGAGAAAATTTCCCATCTATTTACAAGGAAAAAAAATTACATAGGACCCCCAGCCTTCTCACCTCCTTAAAGTGGCCAGCTACTGGTACTATGTTAATCATTCCCTGTCACCAGTGCAGGGGTGGACAAACTCTTTTGCTATGTTTGTCCTGTTCTTCTTTTTAATGTTTCAGATTGCAGTCTTGAAATAATTACTCTTTTGAGAATATCTTCTTGAAAGAATATAGTGAAAGGCACATGATTTATCCCAGTAAATAGGGATATTTTTTCCTGTGTAAAGCTGCTCCAGTGCTGATGTGTTTACAGCGCTAGGTCTTTAGATAGTAAAAAAGTAGAACACAAGCATATAGCACTAAATCATGTTAAACTTGAGAAAAACCTTTTCAGGGTTTTTTGTTAATTTTGACTAGAGGAAGTAAGAGAACATTGGGGTGAGCAGTAAATACAAAGAGAAAATACGTTTTTGAAGAGGAGGGCATCAGTAGTGTTGTTCATTTTATCTGGCTTTAGTCAGCTCAGAGCTGGATGTCTTGTTCTGATCAGCAAGAACACTGCAGTCAATACAGAGAGAGCTCTCCAAAGGCTGACTCAGTTCACCCTAGGACTAATATAGAAAGAGGTGCCCACTGGAAATGCCTGTCTTCATCCTTTGCAGAGAATTTTGGCTTCTAAATTTTGGTGTGGCTGAAGTTTGGAAGCTTGACTCCCAGCCCAAAATTATTCATGTGTGCTTAATATTTCAAGAGCATATATATGACCTTTTGTGAAATAGTCCCTGAAGTGTGGCAGTGTGACTGATGAAGGAATAATGTAATACTGCAAAACCACACCCAAGGGGAGAATTGTTTCTATCCATGTTGTTCTGCCAGTTCTAGCAACTCTCTCTGGGGCTGTTTCGTCGAAAACCTCGGGCAAGGCTTCATCAGTCCTTCTTGGAAGCAGCCCTTGACAAGTTTGGTTGTTTTTCTTTAAAATGGGTTCCTCTGAGAATTCCAGGGGTAGTATCTGTGCCAATAGGAATTTCCCATTGCAACTGTCATGGTATATACCATGCTATCCAGTTCCTGCCCTGAAAAGTAAGTAACACAGAAGAGAGGATTTGATCAAGAAGTCACCTGTCTCCTGAAAAATAGAATTACCCCCAAGGGGATCAAAAGGGTTTTCATACAGTGAAGCAAAACTCATTTACTGAAAAGAGTGGCTAGTTCAAGTCACGAATGCAAGCCTGGTGGATAATTAACCATGTGTAGTTAAACATCATCCAAAAGTGGAACCAAACATGGACCAAAATGTTTGTGAATCTTGCTTCTCAGTGGTTTGGCGATTGTGCTGGAGTTGCTGTTCATGTCTTTGCCCTTCTTTATGGTTCACAAATGTTGGCGTGTTTCCTCTCTGTGTTTTCTTCTTTTCCCTGTCTTTCTGGGTTTTGTGATGCCAGTTATAATCCTTCCCCCTGCCCCTGCAGTGAACAGGCGAGACACAGTGAGTAAGGATATTACTACTGAGCTCGAACTTTCTGCCCCAGGCAGGTGACAGGCATCATCCATCCTCTGTGCAGACCTACTGATGCAGCAGAAAAAAAATCCAGTGCTTTGGTTACACAGACATCTGATGCTGCTGTTTGTACTGGCTTGCAAATGGGTTGAATCTTGTACAGCTCCTTGTGCTGGCCCAGAGAGAGCAGGGACAGGGTGGGACCTCCTCCTCTAATACAGAGATGCTACATTTATGTTACCTAACTGGGATGGCAGCAGGAGCTGCATACATTCAGGATTGTATGGCAGTTTTTCCATTCTCTAGGAGGGGAAGGTGCTGCAGTGTTAAGTGTAAACATACTAAACTTCCACGTGGCTTGGAGGAGGAAAGAATTGGTGTATTTATTGAATGTGTATTGTTATTCTGACAAATAGTTTCTTTATAGTCTGGGATTTTTCTTGTCAGCGTCCAACCCTCTGCTCCTTTGGTGCAGTTGAAAGTACATTGAATTTGCCCTAAGTAGCCTCTGGAGTTCAAGTTGGGTTTAGGAATTTGGGCAGCAGATAGCAGAGATGTACTTGATTGAACTCAGAAGCGGTACCATCCCAGGAAACATGTATTTGGAGTTGCACTTTTAATGCTGTGCCACAAGGTTTGAGATGAATGCTGCTAAATTGGTGCAGGCCTAGGAGCCAAACTGCAGCTACTGCTGGAATTTACAGTAGCCCCCCAATGATGTTATTCATACACTAGATAAGAAATTTCATTCCTCTTTCCCAGGACTGCTGTTGGAGAGGCTCTTTCCTTTGCCATCAGCCTGTGCACATAGGATACCGATTGTTATGATCTGTTGCCAAAGACAGAAAGAGCCAAAGCGTGAGCTTTGCTGCTCTGCAGGGCTCTGTTCCAGTGCTGGGACAGTCAGCTGGGAGAGGGTGTCTTATTTCCCATTGGAATTGCATTGGGATTCACACCAGGGGTAGGGCAACCCTGCGCTGTGTGACAGCAGGGCACAATTCAACTCCTTAAATGTGCCCAAAGGGAGGGTGGTGATTGCAGCAGGGAGCAGCAGGAGGGTGTCTGCAGGCTGGTACCTCTGTGCCTGCCCTGCAGGGAGGATATGCTGGTGGTGTGGAGGGTGAAGGCTGCACTTCCTGAGGGTGACAGCAGCAGCCTTGCTCCACCTCTGTGTGTGGGAGCCCAGGAAGGGACCCTGCCCTTGGGGAAGCAGAATCTGTCCCATAATCCTGCTGGATAGGCACATCCTCAGTGCTGATCTCAGTGGAGTCCTACATGGAAGTGTAAGAACTCTGCGGGAGCTTGGGCTTTCCTACATCTTTCCTACATCCATGCATGTGGTAAACCCGTAGTACTACAGCTGTGTAGTGAGAAAACACCAAGTAGGGATGATGGGATCTTACCCATGCAGCCAGCACGGCAGAGAATTGGGCCACGCCTTGATGAGGTTCAGCTCAGGATGGGCTGCTCTGGAGCTCGTCCTTTGCTTTGGCTGGAAGCATGAGAATTCCCTGCCCAGCCAGCATCAGGCAATCAGAGGCACTATCCACTTTGTACTAAGTGTTCCCTTCTTTTCCAGAACTTTCAAAAAAGTGACTGTACAAGTAAACAGTGAACAGCTCTCCTGGAAGTTCAGTCATTCAAAAAAAGGAGGCTTTTCTGCTGCATGTGGTCACAGCACAATGACAATTCAATTTCTTGTTTAGTTTTGTGTCCATACAAATGTGGAATAGACCCAGACAATTTAAAATGACTCACTGTTCTACCAGGAAAAGGCATATTTTATTTACTAGGTAAAGGTAAACATAGTATCTTGATGTTGTTTTTGCGGAGATGCAGAAATGAGTGATGACAGAACTTCTTGTTGCTGGGAATTTATTTTACTTTTATTTATGTCCTTCAGCATAAAATATCACTCATTATGAAGTCTATTCACTGCTAAATTCTGTGTTTACAAGCCAGAGTTGTGGCTTTGTGCACATACTCCACACTGGTTTGGTGTTCCGGTGGCCCAGTGATGTACCCTTAGTATGTATGAAACTCAACACTGGACTTTTGACCTCTGCAGCGATCTCTGGGTATCTGGAGCTAGTTGTGAAATGGCAGGATTATTCAGGACAGCAGTTTCTTTTTGTTGTTGTTGAAGTTGTTACTTGTGAGGAGCAAAGTTTGTATATTTTAAAGATGAAGTGTGACTGAATAATACTTGGCAGTCTTATCTGCTTTAAAATTTCCTCTTTCTTGAGCTGCTGGGTAAAGTCTGTCCAATAAAAATAATTTCCCCTTAACTCCCCACTTCCATTTGCTCATGAAAAGAAGAAGTTTTTAAGTAAATGGGACTACACATAATGCTGCATTCATGAACTGATGTCAAAACCTCATGACTTAATGAGTGTATGAAGCCACAGTCCAAACAAGTAATGTCTTTTTTGAAGCTGCCAGATGAGGCCTTGGGGTTGGGGAAAGAAGGGTATCAGCACAGGTCAGACTGAAATAGCTTTTATTTAGCATTTTGAATAAAATGAATAAACAGAATGGCTATGGTCAATCCAAAACTGAACACATGTTTTTATAAGGGTATTTATTTGCATTTTTTTATTTTGGGATTGAGTTCCATTTTAAAGAATGCTGTTTTGAAATGAAAGGTTTTTAAAATCTTTTATTACTTTTTGGCATGTGTGAAATAAATTGTTTGGGGCTGGGTGTGGGGGGAGGTTTTTGTTTTGTTTTTTTTTAATCCATACTTTAAAAATCTCATCCATTTTGGTTTAAGGACGTTCAGTGAATTCAGCTGCCCTTGGGCAGGTTCAGCTCTGAACCTGTATCCTCACAGTATCTTACAGTGACCCCATTTTTAACATCTGAATGTGGCCTTCTGAGTTTCCTTTGTGTCTTCTTGTGGCAGTGGGAAAACTGATTCATTCCATGGAGTTGGCAACAGATCATCAAGACACTTTTTGCAGCAATTCCAGCCATTGTCTTTAAAAGCACTTAACTCTATTGACTTGTTTACCTTGGTTATTTATGACCTTCCAGCCATGTGCTGTCCATTATTTGTTTTCCTTTTTTTATATCAGCCATTGGACTCACTTCCCCGCCCTCTCTCTTTCTCATTCCATTGCAAACCTGGAGGTGAGCCTCCCTCGTTACCCACTGAGCTCCTGCTCAGTCTGTGTTACACATGGCATACAGGGTGGCTAACTACAACTTGAAGTGACTTCTAATACAGTCCATTACAGGATAGGTGAACGCCACAACTGCTCGAGTCCAGGGCATTCGGAGTGCCCAGCCAGGGCAGGAATCAAAGCTCCCTGATGTGCTGTGCTTCATGAGCAACACTCACTGTTTCTCTCCCACTGGTTTGCTTTTATTTGATCTTGAAAATAAGAAAATGTTCAGTTTATTGCTGTGTCAATATTAAGTATATATTTATTGTTTTTCAGACATACATACATATATATAAATGCTATATATATATATATAATGTCAACGCATGGACATATGTACAGTAGATATTTTGAAGAGCTATTTATCAAGAAAAGTAAGTGTTATAAGTAAACAGAGTTTATATTTTATATATTATGTAGATAGCAAAAAAAAGTGGTTAAATTATACTAGGACTTTTGGGGGTGGGGTTGGAGAAATGGGCAAGGACCGGTTCTAGCATTTTAAACAGCCAAACTACTTTGTACGGAAGCTGCCTGCTGTGCCTCTCGGCTGCAACATCTGTTTGTTTCTTCTTTTAGAAGATGATGTGCATTGTTACTTTTACATTGCTTGGGGAATGTAGTTAGTTTATTCTCAGCCAACTGGTATGTGCTGCTTAAAACATGGTTTCCTGCTGTTCTGCATACTTGCATTGATGGAATAAAAGGATCTTAACTGGCAAATAAAGATGTAAAAGGTTGTGATCCCAGCTGTCTGTGGTCTTTCCCCACACCTGTATTTTGGGGGGCATGTGTGTGTAATAACCATCACCTCTGCCTGGTTTTGGGGCCTCCCTGTTAAGTTCAGCATATCAGAGTAAAACACACAGGCTTTGTGCTTGGAGTGGGGATTTTGATGGAGGGAGAGGAAGAATGAAGTTTAACACTCATTTAACATTCATTGAAGATTTTATGTATGGCAAAGACTGAACTAGTGCATGTTGGGAGGATGTGTCTTGAGGGGACAGCTGCTTTTGTTGCCAAAGGATGCAAGTAAGTCCAATGTCACAGCGAAATTGGGACAGCCCCCCTTGCTGCCTGGAGATCCTTTCTCCTGAATTTTCTCTTTCTTCTGGATCCTTTCACTCCTTCTTTTTCCACCACAGACTGGAGATAGTCTTCCTACCTGACCACTAGTACTGTGGAATATTTTTGCCTTCCCACTCCCCACCTCCCTCCAGTGACTTCCCCATGCTCACCTCCATCCTACTCCCATCTGCCAGGAGCTGTCTGCTTGTCTGGTGCTCCTTTTCTTCCCTGTATGTGGGAGTATCTGAAGTCTCGTAAGGATCTTCTTATTCCAGCCCCTCTGTTGCTGAATAAAACCTCACTCGGTATGAGGGAGAAGAAATTCTGAGGTGTGAGGGAAGATTTACTGCCTCTGTGACTGATGTGTAAAGAGGATAGAGCATTTCCTACATTGCCTTTTAGAGCAGAGCACACAGAAAGAAAGATGCTGGATTCTCCTTGTGTCAGTGCACACTCCATTCCCAAGCACTATCAGAGTATGTAAATCTGAGGCACAAATCTGTGAAGGGATGGGAAATCATAATCACTCACAATGCACACTACCCTCAGATCACATAATCTTGTAAATTGCATATTTTTCATATATATAAAAATTTACAGAGTTGGTATATTTTATATAAAATTTACAGTGTGGTTTCATCACAGAAATGTAACATGTTAGCAACTTCTATTACTACCACTGCAATTATCATACTGTAAAGATGTACTGAT
>VYZP01010659.1:0-19803 GCA_013400635.1 Hypocryptadius cinnamomeus | reverse complement strand
TTGTTCAATAATAACACAGCTTAATGGGATCAAAATCATTAATAATGTTATTTCAGAAGCTTCCTGTGAAATGAATTAAACATTTTAATCCTAATTATTAAACAAACAAACAAACCCTTCCTTCCCAGTTCACAACTTTTGTAAATTCACTCCTTTGTTCTAAAATGTAACAGTTGCCATTCCTGAATTTTCTTCTGAGCAACAGGAGGTAGCAGTTGCTTCAAAAAACCCAAACAACACACTCTGTAAGAAAGGTCTGAGTTTTCTTCTCAGAACACCAGGTGTTTGAAATGAGAGCCTTAAACCACTGGCAACCTGTGTTTTTGCAAGAACTAAGAGTTGGTTTCTTTAATGATCTGCTGTCTTTCAAAAATACAGAGATCAGGCCTCCAGATACATAATGAACTGCTTGAATCTGAAAGTACACGAGTGGCCAATTCCCACCCTTTTTTCCAAAATCACATCTGGAAAGGATTCTTGCCAAATTTGATTTTGCTTGGTTTTGTAAATACTTCCAACAGAGACAAAATAAACAAATAGCTTTATAAATATTCCCTCTACACAACTACACAGAGAAAATTACTTCCACAGACAGTGTCACTATAGTTTCGCTGACTCTATTCTTTGCAAACTTTTACTAAGCATAGAGTTTATTCCTACTAATATTAAAATAATGGGAACTGAGAAAAGAACCTTCATGTAGTGGAGCACCTCAAATATTGCTAGAAATCACAGATTAGAACATCAATATCTGCTGCAAATGGGTAAAGCTGATCATCTTGATAAAGAACTAGATCTCTACCACTACAAGATCTCTACTAGACTACTAGATCTCTACACTACATTTTTTTCAAAGCTTATCACAGAATACATACTACGACAAATCAAAAACAAGTTATGGAGCATTCAGATTGAATGATTCCAGAACTTTCAATTTCCATAGACACTTTAATTACTTTGCTTTTTATTTTAAATAGTTTTTCACACTTCTGAACACAAACTGCAACCATCTTGTCTCACACTCCAGCTTGTTCAGCCATGCAGAACAAAGTCCTTTTCACCATAAGCAAAGCCACCATTCATCCAATAATTTGAGTAATCTCTCTGTACTTGTTCCACATTGGATTCATTACTTTTGACCTTAATCAGCCAGAAAAACATACTCCATTTAAAATTAACTCTTCTTAGTACCTAACAACACTGTTGCCTACTCCTACAGGATAAAAATAGCCCGATACATTCTCAGATCCTATTTGTTCAATTTGGTCTCACTGCTCAGCTGCAGCCAAATAAACCAAATCACCTTCTCCTAATGCTCTATATTTCCAACTAATGAGCTACCAGACTTTTGCAAAGGCTCTTTGTAATACTCATACTTATGACAAGCTGCACTTTATGCTGTTTTGTTCAGTAATTCCAATCCCCAGTGTTGCACAGTTCTTCAGCGCTGCCTCTCACATGTAACAGGTGCTTTAAAATTTTGTCTTTTTCAGGCATTGCCTTTTTCTATGCAACCAGCAGTGTCACCTACTCTGACACCACCTCTCCAGTACCCTCTTCAAAGTCAGGATTGCACACATCTTGTAACATATTTATTTTTATGAATCCCCAATTCTCATCCACACTAACTGTCCCTTAAAGCTGAATAGAAAATGTCACTGTAATTCTAACTAGTTAGATCCAACTTTATCCATAACCATTCTGAGAGAAGATACAACTTTGAGTCTTTTTCCACATCCCACTCCAGTTCTTATTTCTAACCTCTTTTTATGAAGAGTTCTTCCAGTTATTCTAGAAAGCATTAAAAATATTTCTCTTTAACTTACAAGAATTATAAAGCATCTCCATAATTCAAGTTCTTAAGCTTAACTGTGCAACTGATTGTACTTGCAGATCTGTTATGTCTCTTTGCGGCTCTTTTGAAATAGACAATCATCTTTTAACATCTCCTTTTGTATACTTTTCATTTCACCAAATCAATTTCCAATTTTTCAGTCCAATTCTCATTCCCTATCAAGACTGAGCCCAAATTATGATAATCTGAAGAGGTTCAGAGATTTCTGGGGATTGTTTAGCTTGGAAAAAAAGAAGCCTGGGCAGCTGGAAATCTTACTGTGTGTGAATACATTCCATATTTCTTGCTTTCCATCTCCAATACTATAATCATTCAATTCAGACACATGCTACCATAAGGAAATTGCTTTTTTTCTGGGAGAAATACAATGTGGGAGAATTAGCAATAGCAATACTTTTAACTATCGAGAAAAAGGAACAACTGCCATAAATTCTGCTGTGAAACTTCAATGGGTTGAAACAGGGGAGAGAGGAAGCAAAAAATAAAGCTGTAAACCTTGCATCTTAAACACTGAAGGTAAAAACATTTAGCATTAATCACTATGGCCTACTAATACTCATATTTGTCACACAGTTAACTCTCTTGTTCTGATTTCTACCTATATTGAAACAAGGTGTAAGCACATTTCCAGCAGTTGCCTAAAGTTAGCATATCATAAAAGTATTTCTCAGGCCTTGTAGAACTCTCTTTCCACTTATTTTCAAGGAAGATGCACATCTTACATTCAGAATACAAAATATTCGATTCTTTATCAGTAACACAAATATGCAAAGCATGCTTCCAAATTTCTAATTAACCAATACCATTTTTTGGGTGCAATGTGGCCTGCACAAATCAGTCTGAAATTTTTGATATTTCTCATTCAGAAAACTGCTTAGTGTACAACCCTAAGAGTTTAATACCAAAATAAATAGTTACCTAACTGTAGCCTGCTTCCAGAAAACATATTTAATTAGAATTTTTTCTGAGTTTCTGAGTCTTTAGCGCAACATCACAAAAAACTTTCATAACCCCGTACCTGACTTGCTCCCTTCCATCCATTACACTTCTAAACTGTAAATTACTGCAATTAAAAATCCCTCCATGCCTTGGGCACACAGTGAAAACAACACACAAGTATCAGCAGTATGTACAGTATGGCAGCAAAACACAAGATGTATTTTAGACACCAGGAGAAAGACAGCTAAGGAAAAATGTCCCAAAACCAGTTTTAGAATAATGTCTCTCACTTGTTTACACTTGCTAAAAAGCTAAAACTTCCTTGATGAAAATCATTCTTAATTAGTTAAGCAACTGATAAAAAGAAAAATAAAGAAGTAGCTCTTTAGGGAAAACCCCATGATTACGACAAATGGCTGAATAAAGAATGCTAATAGAGGCAATTAGAAAGTTATGTTGCATTAATGCTACTTGAGAAAAATAAGAAAAATAGCGAATTTTAGGTTCTACAGCAATCCCATAATTTGAGGGGAGACTCTTCTTGCACCCATTGTATCTGACAGAAAACCCAAATGCCTGTCCCAAGAAGCTGCCAAGCAGAGCAACCAAGAATACAGTAAATTCTCCCGATTCAAGCCTCACTTTTTATCAAGTTACAATGCAGAAGGCTCTTAGTTCTATACTAATATACAACAGCACAGTCTGACATTTGTGTGTACCTGCACATAGAAAATTACCCAGATCAACAGAGTTTACAAGTAAAAACAGTTTGATTATAAAGCTGCATCCACACAAATTATTACTTTTAGGCACACAGAACTGAATTAAACAGTACTCCATAAAAGGTGTATCACCACAAAAGCAATAACCAGATCAAAATCAACCACAGTCACAGGATACCAGGTTGGAAGGGATCTCAAGGAAAATCTGATCCAACCTTCCCCAGCAAAAGAACAGTCTAGGCAAGGCAGTCCAACACCCTGTTCAGGCAAGACTTAAAATTTTGAGTTCAGCGTTGGGGAACCCACCATCTCCTCAAGAAGATTATTCCAATGGCTGATTGTCCTAATTGTGAAGAATTTTCCTTTTGTGTCCAATCAGAATCCTCCCCAGGTGTAATTTGTACTTCTTACCCCTCATCTTTCCATGTGATTCCTAGTGAAAAGGGAGTCTCCTTCTTCTCTTCAGACACCTTTTAAATACTGGAACATAGTGAAAAGTTCTCCATCCTGGGCAATCCTTTCTCAAGGCAAACACATCCCAGCCCCCCTATGTGAAAGGCTTCCCAGTCTTCCAGTTATCTTTGTGGCCCTTCTCTCGACATCTTTTTTTGTATAGAAGGGACCAATTTATTATAGGATGGATGCAGTATTGTTTATTATTATCAATTTATACTCAATGCCTTGTTGACTTTGTCCATCAGCGTTTTGTGCATCCTCTATTCCCCTTCCCACCCCACCCATAAGAAAGGGAGTAGGAGAAGAATTTAAGCAAATTTTGAAAATGCAGCCAAGATACATTTTCTACTTCAGAAACACAAAAGATGCCACTATGTAAAAGTTGACATCAGAGCTTTGTACACCACTCCTAACACAAGGCCCGGTATTTAAATGTGTCTGCTGCATCAGTAGCCTTTTGTCTCTCTGGGGAACAAAGATGCCAGCTGGCTAAGAGGGTACCTTACTCACACATGAAACTTGCCACAACACAGGCCAGTCTGACTGGTCTATGAGGACACCTGAAAGACACAGTCGCCATAAGCTGTATCTATTCACCTATTCTGGAAGGCCACACAACCAAAATAGGTTTTCCTGACTCTCAAACAGCTCCATACATCTATTACATAGCCCTGAAACAGCCTTTGACTACAGTGAGATGATGCCCACTTTTTCACCAATCAAAACTCTTCTGTCCTAGCACCTAAGGGCTGAGCTTGTAATATGTCACAGAACCATGACATCTGTATTGAGGATATTTTAAAGCTGATTAGCCAAGATCATAATGGTCCAGGGATTTGTCCAGTATAAGTTACTGCCAGGTTTTTGTCAAACTGTAACATAAACAGTAACAGTGAGCACAAACTCTCAAAAAAGAAAAAAAAAAAGTCAAACTGGGGAAAGCTAATCTACACAGAAGCTGCAAATGGAAAGCAGGAGAAGCTAAGTGGCCTTTCCACAGTGCCTTTGATTTAGCAACACAATATTTTGCAGTTACCAAACACAGAGCTCACACAGGAAGTACTTAAAACAGTTTCTTGTAAAAGGAGAATGAGTTACAATAAGGAAGACAGTAATACCTATAGTGCATAACTACAAAAGAACAGCCATGCCAGATCAGAACAAAGGATCCTCCAGGCCAGGACACTTCTCCTACAACAGTCAAAAGTGAACATCTTGGGAACAGCGCAAAAATAGACAAGCAAACACCAGCACTTCCCAAAACACCCTTCCACTCTCCAGCAAACTGACACTTCAGAGGCTTTCTGAGCCCAAAATGGTGCCTTTACGCTTAAAAACCTTTTCTGTTAATTTGTCAGGTTCCCACTTAAATTTAGTTAAACTTCTAGCACTTCTTGAAGCAACACAGCTTGAATGTCAATGCTTATTTACATTTTGCATGAAGAACCTATAGCTCTTGTACTGAAAATACAATGAAGAATGAATAAAAATAACTTACTGCATAAACAATGTTATTGCTACAAAAACAACTGAAAAGGGAGGAATATAAAAAAAGGAGTTTATCACACAGAGGAGGCTTGTCTTAAAGATGATGGAATTTTAAAAGCACCACAGGAATTTATTACCATAAATTTATAAACACAGTACTTGATTTAAAATACAGCTTCTTTAAAGAAGCTCCAGAAGCTTACCACAGCCTTGAAATGCAGGCCAGTCTGAAAATCAAGGTCATATACATACACCTACTCTGAGCCAGTCTTGCAAGAATCTCACACATTTACAGGCAAACACACACTCTTCCCAGGCCACTTCCATAAGGCATGAAGAAGCAAGACAAGACATCCTCAGTTTAGTCATGATGCAGCTTCATGCTGCACACTCAAACTCATATCTATACAGAGCCCTTAACACAACAACAGCAAAAACTTCGAGTCCAAACTTAAACTGCACACACAGAAATTTAGGTCAAAACCCAACTCTGTTTTTATTCAGGTTACAACATGCCCACTGTGCAGCAGACAGCAAACCTCAGGTTTTGACAATCTTCCAGCACCATCCCACATTTCCTCCACAGTTTTTCATTCCTTTGGCTCACTCTCTACCCACTCATTTTTATGCATCACTCTTCAAACATCGATCAGACATCTTGCTTAGGGAGAAATACATTAATCCTTCATTCCTCTGCTCTACTGACACTACCATGCTCACGCCAAACAGCATTAATAAAGTGATGTCCCTCCAAGTGATTTTTTGGGGTCAAGAAGTTACCCTGCTGACACAAGCACAATGGCTGCTCTCTTGTGTGAGTACAGCAAAGAATGTTGGAGAAAGCTGCACAACTTGTCACTGACACTGCTTCCACCGTTTGTGGCAGAAGCTGGTAGGTGGGGAGGAGGGATCACACTACAGAAAAAGAGATGGTCCCGTGATTTAGGCAATTTAATTATAGCCCAGAGAATTAAGCTCTATTCCTCTCTTCTACACAACTAAAAAGTCCCAAATCTTTTTCTTATCTAAGCAGATGTCACACATTTTATGTACTTTACTCTTTGAACATTTATTTGAAAAAAAAATCAAAGAGAATCGTGTACTGAAAACAGACTGCTAGAAAACTGCTATATATTCTGACAGAATGGAAATGGATATAGACATCTTGAACTGTGCTCCGACAATTAGTGAGCAGCATTCACATTGCTCACAGAGTTTATGCCTCTACCTATGGGCAGATCTAGTTTGGTGTTCTTGGGGTTTTTTTTTTTAGACTATGAAAGTTCACACTTGAGCAACTCTCATAGTAATAGAATAAAAATAATGAGAAAAATAACACCATTTTGAATAAAACTATTTGAAGCAAAGTCCCAAATTACACGGAATAACAAGAACGCTGAAGATCCACGCATTTAGTACAGCTAACAGTACTACAAACTAAATAATAAATCAAGTCAATAAAAAGCACAGGTCCTCAGATCATGCAGTGACATACATCATCAGTACACACATACTGAAGGAATACTCTTCATTCTCTCACTTCCAAGCAGCTACAAATCTGATTTTTAAATGCTAAAGTGTTATAGGTTCTGTCTCAAAGTAGGTAGTTATCTTATTTCTAACATGTCTCAAAGGAATAAAAAAAAAGCCCAAACAATATCCATAGTCAATCAAGAAACCCTCATTTCTCTGTCTCTGGAAATCAGCAACTGCTCATATTTGGAAGGTGAACTTGAACTCTCAACAGTAGGACCTACACAGCAATAAATTAATTAGCTCAGAGAGTGGGCCTACATAGGCTACGGGGCATCAGTACTATGCATGAGCACATAATTCATGCTATGCCTAAGCATGTAGCATTTTCAATTCAAATCCTCAGATTTTGGAAAGAAAAGAGATTCATGACTTAGAATCCTGACTCACAATAAAACAAACCACGGTAAATCAATACTTAAACCAAATTATGCACAAACACTTTCAATCCAGGAGACAAATCTGAGAGACACTCTTACATGTCATTCGTAAGTTGTTCCTTTGGAGGTAAGGACAAGAAAGTTTCTAATCAGATGTGGGAAATATTAGAGTAACAACACACAGGCACCAATGACCTCAATGTTTTCCTGGCAGCAGATTCCATTTAAACCAAGAAAAACGAGGTGTGCGGGGGGGGGTGAGGCTCAGACTGAGCCAGCTCAGCCAGCACAAACCCGCACTAGTTATTCCAAATATATAGTTACGACACAGAACGAGCAAATTCCACCGTATAACAAGAGAGGCCGACCAGCTCTCGGAATCAAACACAGAAGCCAAACACGATCCCCGAGCACCCACCACGGAGCAGCACCACAGACATGGGCACTGCAGCATGCGCTGAAGGTCAACATTTCCAGGCCCTGCTTGTACGGACTGGTTTTACGTATGCCTCCCCTACGCACCTCAAACTAACGGGGCCGAAAATCGCCCACTGAGCCGCGGCTGGCTTCAGGAATTAAAACACCGAGGAGAACTCCCGGCCGGGGGAGGGGGCCCCACGCTCCGCTCCGCACGCCTGCAGCGACAGAGCGGCTGCCGAGGACGGATGGAGGGAGGCAGAGGCAGGCAGGGACGCACCGGGCGCAGGGACCTCGCCGGGCTCCACGCCAAGCGCTGACAGCACGTTTCGTCTCCATCCCGCTCCTCTGCCTCCAGCCCAGCCCCCGCGGCCGAGCCAGGGCCAAGAGGCGCTTTTTCCTCTCGCCTGTCCTCCCAGCCCCGGGAATCTTCCCTTTACACCCAGCCCGGCCCGAGGTGCGTGTCCGTGCCTGCCCTTGGGGCAGCCGCTCACCTGCATCCCCGGCAGCCCCGCCTGCACGGGGGAGTGAGCCATGGCGGCGGCGGCGAGGGAGGCTGGGAGGCAGCCGGGTCTCCTCAGGCAGCTCCAGGGCACGGAGCTGAGCTCATCTCCACGCTCTCTCACACACAGCACCGCCGTCCTCCTCCGCCTCCTGGCCCTTCCCCCGGGCGAGCAGCGCCTGTGCGCCGGCGGTGGGAAAGGGGCCGTCCCAAGCCCGGGCTCTCCAGGCCCCCGTCACGGATGCAAAGGCGGCAGCGGCTTCCTCATCCCTCCTCCTCCGGGCCGTGCCGGCGACACGATGACAAACCTGAGGCGGGAGGAGGAGGCGAAGGAGGAGGGGGCGGAGCGGCAGCGGCGGCCCCGCCTGCCCTGCGCGGTACCTGCCCGCCCGCCGCCATGGGCGCGGCAGGCGCCCCACACGCCGGGGCCGGGGCCGGGGCCCCTCGCCCGGGGAACACCGGGAACAGCGCAACGCCGGTGCTCCGCCGAAGGCTGCGGTGCCAGGAAGCGCTTGGCTTCCTGTCAGAAGCTGCAGAAGCCCCAACCCAAAATGCCAGTCGTGCTTCTCCTGTAGTTCCTAAGCGGGAGCAGAGTGGGTCAGCGCTGCGGTCTCTCCCACGCAGAAGTTCTGCGTACGTGCAAATCCCTTGAGAACTCGACAATGTTCTATTCTTTGTTACAACTGGAATTTAGCAGCTCAGTCGCGCAGCTTCCCATGTGCTATAGAATGCCCTAAGATTCTCTCCTTTTTCCGTCCCGACACAAAAACCTAGGGAGTTTCATGAGTGTTAAAGTTTTTGCAACCTGTCAGCCAGTGGGGCTGGGATCGATAGGACAGCGAAGCTCGCTGTCTTTTCAAGTGATTTTTTTTAAAATGATGTGAGCATCCACTGCAGCATAAGCTGCTTTTCATTAGATAATTCACTAGAGTTTGTACAAATCTCTTAACTGCAAGAAACATTTGAAAACAGAAAATGGTCTTATTGAAAAGTGGTTGGAACTTCCACTGAAGTTTTTCCTATAGTTATGATATTCTTTGTTGTCTTACGTGGGCTGAATTAATGCTGCACAATCTGGCTTTCCTGAAACTTGGAGATACGTAAATGTTCCTAAGATGTCTACATCAGAGTATTATTCAAATAAAAATACCCAACAGCCTTATGCAGGCAAATAAGTGTGCCCACACACAAGCACATTGGTGTTTTACCTGAGAAAATAAACTAAATATACCAGCCCTTGAGTACAGTGAAACAGGAAAGGATGATGGCTAGAAACTGAAAATTGAAATATTGAAATTCTTTTTTCAGTTGTTCATGAATGAGTTGAAAATTTCCTTAATGCTGGGATGGAGTTGAGATTCTGTGGGGTTTGGCTTCAGGAAATATGAACAAGTTTCTACTGTTTTCTGGTATGTAATTTTCAAAGAAATGTAGTCTTTTCATTCAAATAAAAAATCAAATAACAGTCACGAGAATCAGTATCAAACTCTCTATTTAGATTGTTTTCTAAAGCATTTTTGCAATGCTCTTTTTTTTTTTTTAAAAGAAAAAAAAAGGTTTAATATCTCCATGGTTGCTCCACTGTTTGCAGTAAGTTTTTCTAGCTTGCTAGGGTGAAAGTCAGTAGGCTACAAGTGAACCTTTTCCTTTGTCTCATGAATATCACTGAGCTTTTGCTATATCACATAATACTAAAAATCCTCATTGAGAAAATGTCAGTTTTACTATTGTTTGTGCAGTTTTATTTGGGGTGGTTTTTTTTCTATATAGTCATTATGATACAGATTTTATCAGCTGCTTTACTTTTTCTGCAGTTGCACATTCAGTGTGGAGTCAAAATAAACAAGGTACACAAGTTTTCTCTTTTGTATTATGAAATGTACACAACTGTTATTTTCTGTCAATGAGTATATTCTTTGGGACTTAATTAATTTTCACAAGGAATATATACTTGACTTGGTAGATTCTCTAGCTCAAGGCACATAAGGAAAAAAAGTTCCCTTGCTGCTCTGAAGTGATTTCCACCATGTAAGCTCCTGGCCTGGGGCCATCATGAGGTCTTTCTCTTGTTTGTGTACCATGGTGGATTTATTTCATCTCAAGGTTTTGAAGTTCTGCATTATATGTTCAACAAGATTCTGTGCCTGACAAATTATTGTTTGGGCCATGGAATAAACTCTGTGGGCAGATTTACTTGTCAAATGCAGGAAAACAAAGGAGCAGATTCAAAACTCTTCAGTCCCAAACCAGATACCAGTCCAAGTTAAGTTCTAATGAAGTCAGAACAATGTATTAGAAGGTCTAATATGTTGTCAGCTTCTAAATTTTGTACTGTATCTCATGTTCTGATACACTTCCAATTTCTCCCAGGACTTGTAGAAAATTTTAAATAATAGTTTTGAATGTAATTTAAAAATAATGAATGTGCGTGTTTTGCTGTTTATTTTGTAGATGCTAGTCTTTCCATCTAAATTTCAAGTCCATCTCACAGACTAAATAACAGAAGACTTTCAAATTTTCCTCTCCTTTTCTCAACCTTTTTTGGGGTTTTTTAATCTTTTCTGAGAGAAAAAAAAAAGATTTTGCATATTGTAGTCCAAAGAAAGGCTAGTCTTGCAGAAATCTTTATTAAACAGAATGATTACATGTTGTGCTAGCCAACCATCCCAACACAATGACTGAGACTTCAAAAATAAACACTTCATATCATTAAGACAGTTCCCTGATGTATCTTTTTGAAGCCAGATGTTCCAAGCATTCAAAGATTCAATTTATTTTATGTATCAACTTCTCAATGACTGGTTTGCTTTCAATTTAACATGATACTTTGCATATGCAGAGATTTTCTGCCTTGCTGGTTATGTTTAAGCCATAAATTATAACATTTCAGTCTCTAACAGCAAGATAAGAGTTACAAAAGAAAAATATAGTTACATAATTTTAAAGGCTGTGACTGTGAACTTCTTATAAATACCTGTGAAGAAAAAATGTTTTCCTTACTGACAAAGACTGAAACTTCTCAAATGAATGATGAAAGGTGTACCAGGAACCCAGCTCTTTTTTAATTTATAAAAATAAAAGTGTGACTCTTGCCTGTATCACGCAATGAACAGCAGCTTTAACAAGGCTCTTCACTAATGGAGCTTTAAGAATTTAAGTGTCCCTGGGGCAAGAGGGGAGGTCCTCACATGGGTCTTTAACTGAAGATAGAGAGGAAAGAAAAAGACACAAACCTTTCACAGTGGGGGGTGTTACCAGTAGGCTGTTGCAGGACCAATATGGGACCCATCTCGCTCAGCATATCCATGAATGAGCTAGGAAATAGACTAAAGAAAATTGACAGTCTCACATTGCCAATCATCACGAGGAAGAAACTAAAACAAAGCCCAAGGAGTTGAAGAGAAATCTCGGAGTCAGTGACTGCTGAGTGACATGCCAGCAGATGGGGGTTCAGCATTGAAAATGTGCTCCTTCAGCAGAGTGGAAGAATGTCAGAATATGAGTGCTGTAAATGTCCTCAATGTGGCCCTACAGAAAAGCAGCTTCCTGGGAAAACTTTATAAACATGAAATATCTAAATTAGTGAATTAAACCCCAAAGGTATATGTAATGTTCATTTCTGCACACTGAGTCATCCTGACTATGCTCCTCTTTTCAGATCAATGTCCAGTCCTTTCAGCTTTCCTTTCTGGGAGATCTGCTCAAACAGCAACTTACTCTCCCAGGAATGAGCCAAGGGAGCAGACAAGGGTAGGATGCAATTTTATTTTTAAAAACTATGTTTGGTGATAAAAAGCACATTTCCCTGTAGATAACAAAAAATATCCCTGTGTTGTCCTGGACTTACGTTTTCCCTGCTTTTGGTTGCGTATGCTCCACAAGATTCGTTTCCAGTGTACTTCCAAATTATGCAGCAATGATACACCTACAAACCACTGGGGTTTTCTCTGTTTCCACCAAAATTTTAACACTTCGGTTTTCAATTTCTGTTGGAAAGGGTGTCCCTTCTACAAAGTTCACGATGGAGCCTTTCTTCCTCTCAAGGTGCCATGGGTAGCCCTGCAACTGTGTATTTCTTCCAGCAGAGGAAGCTTGTGTAGTTTCAAAAGCACACAGCTTGCCTTCTAAAGCTAGGTTTGGCTTTGCGTTTACACATTTGTTCTGGTTCAACAAGCCACTTGTCAGGAAATGGTTTTGTCAATTACAGAAGTAAAGCTAGAAGTTCAAACAGTGGCATTCTACTTTAGGTCCTGTGAATGCTGAAGGGGAAAAATTTCGTTATTAAATTATGTTCCCAAAAGAAAAAGCCTTTTTTTTCTATGTTTGTATAAATCATGCCATTTTATATTTGTATATATTTCCCTTCCTGCAGTGATGTTATTCATATCATTCATAGAAAACAGTAGGTTTTTGAGATTCGTAATAGAAGAAAATTCACTTTCTTGTAGTACTGAGAATTATAATGGATAAGCCAGAATGAGGCAGGAAATGGAAGAAACATCTTAAGTGTTATATGCTGTTTATTAATAATGAGCAGAATATAAGTGCCTGAAAGTATTTTAGTATTCCAGGCAGACAATTAAAATTAGATGGAGTCCTAGAGCTTATTAAGAAACATGAGATTGATTTTACTGTCCTATGCCTCTGCCCCTGAAGAGCATCATTGCATTATATCTTGCTTTTTTATAAGCCTTTCTCTTAGCCCCTTGTCACACAAACCAAACATATGCAAATGGAAGAAAACATACCTTCTCTATCTTCTTCTCACATTTCACGTTTTATAATGGAGACATCAGTTCTTATCTCAGGTTAACGTCTGTGTAGACAGCAGACTAGCAAACTCTCTGGACTAAATGGATCCATTAAGGATGACCTTTAATGGTTTTAAACTAAAATAGAGTCAATTTAGATTAGATAGAAGGAAGAAGTTTTTTACAAGGAGAGTGATAAAACACTGGAACAGGTTGCCCAGAAAGGTGGCAGATGGATGCCACATCCCTGCAAACATTAAAGGTCTGATTGGACTGTGCTCTGAGCATCCTGGTCTATTAGAAGATGTTCCTGTCCTCAACAGGGGCATTGGACTAGATGACCTTTAAAGGTCCCTTCCAGCCCAAACTATTCTGTGATTCTGTGACCCTGTAATCATGCTGAGACAGGTGCCTTAGACAGTCCATGTCATCACAGATGTGAAATGTTTGCTTGCAGGTTACAGTTGTCCCAGCAGAAAAAGTTGCACTGTATCTCATTGATAACTGATAAGTAGCAGTCTTAAAACTGACTGCACTGCTTTACTATTTTAATTCAAGGATTATCTCATTTTTTACTCTTCATTAATTTCATTATATACCAGCTGTTACCTGTAAAATCTTGTGTTGACAGAAGTGTATTGTATTCATCTGTTGAATAAATAAACATATGGATTCCTGCAAGTACCAGTTGTCACTCTGGGGTGTAGTTACCAAATGAAAATCATCATGATGTGATGAGTTTTTCAGAGTACAGCTTTGTGCTATGTTTAATCCAACTTAACTGCAGTCTACTGCCAAAGTGCTGATCCCACTCTTCCTTTCTCCCAGCCCTGGCTCCAGTCCTTGCATTAGCAATCACATGCCCGCTTGGTGATTTGGATCAGTTCACTGATCCCACGGGAAATGCATCCACATCCTGCTGGATTAGTCTCCTGTGGCAGCAGTCTCTGGGTGTCACACAGCAGGGACACCACGTGGAGGGAGCGAGGGAGGGAGGCCAGCACCTCCCATTCCCTGCTAGCCCACAGTTAGCTCAGATGAGCTAGGAGGTGAAACTCCATCCAGAATGTCCTCTATGGAGTGGGATGGTGGCTCCAGCTTTGTCATACCACAAAAGCCACCTTCTCAGCTTGCAGGAATGAATGCTCCTGCCTGTGGTTTAAGCCCAGAGCTGTGTATTCGTAGCAGTCAGTCTTCACAGAGAATGTACAGAAGGAAACAGTGGAGGGATGACTTTGCTGACAATAAACTCTTTGCTAGGGAATCAGAGACCCTGCAGCCTTCATGGCCCAAAATTTAACACCCAAAAAGGAAAAGCCAGAAATCAGATACCCTCAAAAAAGTGAGCTTGTTATTTTGGGAAGGTTTTTATAGGCCATGAGCTATTTTCTAGCACTTGAACCTGCCATCATCCCCACTAGGTATGTGTGGGAGACAGCTACAGCTTGTAACTGTGCCCCACAAAAATGCAGCTCCTGTGCATGTACCTTCCTATTCTGCCCATCATTCCTTTTCTGTTTAGCCTGCTAAAAGTAATTACCCAGTAAGTTTCTGTTGTGCTCACAATGCTCTGACATGATCCAGCCGTCTTCCACCTCCTCTCATTCACAAAAATCAGCTGCAACTTCCTACTTGCCCCAGACCTTTGGCAAGATCCCAGAGCCTTGCGCTCCCTTTACATCTGCAGTTGCCAGCTCAGTTTTCCTCCTATCTTTTTCATGACAGCAGGCTTCCTGGGGATTTTGGACTGTGTATATCTCTTCTGCCAGCTGAGGCAGTGGGTACCTGATGCTTCTATTGCAAACAAGAGCAGATCTTGCTGTTCCACATCAGTGCTACTGTTCTTCCCTGCACAGAAGCAAATGTACAGAGTGAGCTATGGTAGGCATTCTGTTTACACTTCATTGGAGTAGCAGAGCTGCACAGTCTTCCTATCCCACTGTCTCCTGACAGCAGAAGGATTTGCCTCAGCATCACAGCTGCAGAAGGCCACAAATCTACATCTTTTTCTGTTGAAGCTTAAGTGAGAAAAACACATATAAGCCCTTGAAACTACTACCAAACTACAGTTGCCATTGTGAAGAAATACAGAGATGACTCTTCTAGACATTTTGTATACAGACTTACTTGAGTTAAAGGGAAATTTCTGCTACACTCAGTGTGCAGAACTCACCTTGACAGTCTGTTCTTCCGGGATGAGGTTCTAGTTTCTTATCTGAATACTGCAGTTTTGTCAGATATTTACTCTCAGTTCTGCTTATTCTGCATCTTGGACCTGGACTATATCCCGCCCCAAAGTGCACCTTCCCAAACTCTCCAAGGTGCAATTCATGACTTTCCCCACCATTCTCTTGAGAAACTCTTCAGTACCAACTCACAGGTACTGTGGATCAGGTATTATAGATCATTACATATATGTATATGGTGATGTGGTTCTGATTTGCAGCTGATTCTCATCAGCTTCACTGGACTCTTGATTTCTGATGTTTGTAGGTAGTACAAAAGTTTCTCAGCCCATGGCATGTCTTTCTTTTTACCTGCATAGAGGTTGACACTATTGTCACTGACATTTCCATGAGCAGTTTTCTCAAAGAATGTAATACAGCCCTATGCTTGCAGTTACATATATTTATGAAAGTAAAATAAAAATTTATAACCTGTTCCTCACTATAGCTCAAGGTTTTACCATGTGTCTTTACATCATTCTTCCAGCAGGAACACAAGATTACATGGTTTTTATGTTCTGACTGTTAACCAAAGTAGCACTTTCAAAAGATGCATCCCTGTGATTTTTATACACATGAAGTATTTCTATTTAATGACTTGAGTGTTCAACCAGCTTCTGTAGGGATTATTTTTAAACCATTTCAGTTCAGCTTTAAGACTGTATTCCAGGCTTCCCAAGAAGTCCATGTGAGGATGAGGGTGCAGCATCATTAAGGTGTTTAACTGCTCAAAGACTGTCCTTCCCAACAACCATGTCTTTCTTCAACACTGGCATCATTTCATGTTGACTTAATCTGATCTGGAAACCACACCTCTCCCCTACAGAGATCCTACTCTGAAGTTTCCTTTGCTTTCCATGGGGCAGACACAGTGGAGGACAGAGCAGGGAGGAGCAGCCCCAACAGTCCTCGCACACATGTCCTTGGCCCCAGTCTGAAGATCTGGTTAGAAGTGCCTGAGGAGCTGCCATCCAGTGACTTTCCTAACTCTTCCTGTCCCAAACCTTTGTCACTGAGCATCTCAAATGCCCACATCAGCCCTTCCCAAATTATTTCAAGTAGGTGATGTTTGGGTAATGTAAATCTCCTCTGAGCAGTCCTGCCTCCCAAAGCTCTCCCATCCAAGTCACAATTCACTGCAAATCCCTTCTGCTTTGACAACCTCCCCAGGTCTAGTTGCCTGAGGGTCCATCCAGGGGCTGATCACAATTCTCTCAACCCTTACAGCAGCAGCAGCCATAGCCCCACAGGCTATGGATGTTCCTCCTTGTCCTCTCAAGGAGTATAAACAAAGCTCTTTTCATAGCATGTCTGAGTTTAACTCTAAAGTTTGCAGGATAGCTCTAAAATCTGCATATATATACACTTGACAAGATGAAAAGTGCAGTGCTTAGGAGATGTCTAAAACTGAATGTTATGCGGGAATGAGCTGCTCTTCCAACAAACTCCCTTAATGGACAGTGTCTAGCTGGCATGGCCTCACCAAGAGCCATCTTGGAGAGCTGGGGCCCCTATCAAATGCACTGATTATGGCTTTCTTGTTGAAGACAGGGTGGGCTAAGTAGTTGTACCACAGATTAACAGTCTGGGAAGCCATCCAGGAGGCAGGATTCTGAAATCAGTGAATACTCAGTCTATCAGAACCACATGCAGTCCAATTCAGCCCAAATTTGTATCCACTTAATGCTGAAGTGTCTACACATCCCTCTGTTTAACATGGTGCTGGTTTTTTCTGGGGCTGTTTTTTCTGGGGATTAGTCTGCTGTGCCCACAGAAGGCAATATTGCTTTCTCTGACTGACATTGTGCTCAGTTACAAAAAGCTCCTAAACTTTCTTGTGTCTTTGTTTCTTAGGGCAGAGTTTCATGCCTGGGGTTTGAGTCCTGCAGTTAAATTGGATTAAGCACAACATGAAGCTGTATCCAGTGATTTTATCATCTTTTGGGGTAAGAGTGTTGGGTGCTGCAGCACAATCTGCTTTATTCTTGTTCTTTACTATTCTTCAATATCAAAGTCTCTTTTTTATAATACCACGTGGTATTTTGGCAATTTTAATAAGTTTTTAAAAGTTTATAAGAGAGGCAATTTCCACCAATGCTGCCAGAGACTCTCTCTTGCTAAAATCCACCCAAATATTTTTATTTTTCTAAACACACAGCTGCCCTGTGGTCTTCAAAAGCAATACTGATCTATGTGTCTCATATGACACAATAGTGATCTAGGTATTTTCATAGGGTAATCTGAAACTTGTGATACCTGCGAACGAAGAGTGATGAAGTTAATGATGTAGGGGGGTTTTCTGGGTGTGCCTCTCTGTCCCCTTCCCTGCCACTGTAGAGTATTTCTCTGCCACCTGGTGGTGGAAATCGAGGTTCTGGTGAGAGACCCCGGGCTACACTTACGGAAGCTTTGCCTGAGCGAGTGGCCTAGAATAGGCAAAGAAAGAAAGATTAAATAAAGGTAGGGAAATATCGTGTATTTTATATCTACCAATATTACCTAGAGTATGTGGTTACGGACTGGCGTTTCACTACAAAAAGCCCAAACCGGAAAAAGCAAATAAATCCTTCCTGCTAAACAAGCTGCCTCAAGGCAGGTGGGAAATGGCTCTGGGCTTCTCTAATTCCTCCTGGTTCTGCCAAGCTCCCTGAGCTGGAAATAGGTGTCACAGAACGGCATCTTGGGTCTGCCCCCTACGATAGGGGTGGCAGCAAGTCAGGGAAGGTGCTGAGTGCATCACTTGTGTGCTGTGGGTGCTGGAGCAGCCATCTGCTCTGAGGCTGTAGTGGGGAAATCATGAGTCACACTTGCAATGAATGCATGAAATAAACACCTAAAACCGAAAAACAGCCAACCAGAAGGTGCCAAACCCCAGCCCAGGTTTCCATAACTCAATCAGGAATGTGGTGGTGAGTGACCATGGCCTGGTCCAAAACGGGGGGAGGAAATGGTCTGTGGCAGTTCCACCTTGCTCCGCTACAACAGAGAAGATAATGACCATTAGTCTCATATTCCTGCTCCCTGCAAGACAGAAGGGGAAGATGTAGAGAATCTGGAGCTTCTCTCTTCCCACCCTTCCCAATTTCCATGCTCAGTTTCTTAAACAAAATCTCCCCCTCCAGTTTCAGCACTCAGCCAGGCCCTGCCACCCTGGGACATCCACGGCTCTGACTTGAGTACACTTGTGTAGAAGTGTTCTACTCCTACCCTCCCATGTTTGGGATCAGATTTCAGTAAAAATGCATTCAATATAATGAATTCACTTAGGTGGTTACAGAACTGGCCTCAGGCACTCCGTTGTACCAGCCTGAAGGAGCTGAAAAAAATTGAATTAACCTTTACTTGAAATATTTCTTTGTACAATAAGACCTTTAGGAAATAGAACTCCCACCTAAGTAGAAAACATTTCCAATTTTCACTACCAAGGAAGGATGGTATGGCTCTGGGAACATCGATTTTTATTTATTTATTTATTTAGAGTTTGTGAGGCTTAAATAATTTTTTTTTTCCCAGCTGGGAAAGGAGTTCGAATTTTTTAAAAAGCCATTTATGGGCTAAGATGGAAAGAAGCTTAGACAGGAAGATACACTGCAGTCCTCTGAATCTCACAGGAGGAGGATAAACACAATTTCACATGAGCAGACAGCTGAAATGTCATCTTAATCTCATGAGAGTTTTATTTGCCACTTACAGCAGCAGCAGGTCAAATGAGGGATAGCAACAGCAGGTTGAGAACCAGTGACGTCACAGTGCTTCAATATTTCGTGCTTAGCACTTGGATAATTTTTATTCATTATTTCATTTAGTTATGCATCTTCCACAGTTTCTAATTTTAACTCTCCTCACCACCAAAATACAGCAATAGTGTTACAAAGACAGAGCCACTTTCACTGCAGATATTCTCCTTGTGAGTGTTTTGGAAGGTCTTATGACCATTTTGGCATTGAAGGGAAAACCAGGTCTTTCATCCCAGTACATCTGCCAGCAAAAGTAAACCTGTCTGATTAGCATCTGCAATAATTAGGAAGTAGTTGCTGGCTAGCCAGTGTGGCACCCATCTGCAAGAAAGGTCAGAAGGAGGATTCCAGCAGCCTGTCAGCCTGACCTCAGTGCTTAAGGAAGGTTATGGAAGAGATTATCTTGAGTGTGATCACATAGCACGTGCAGGGGATCAGGCCCAGTCAGCAGAGGTTTAGGAAAGGCAGGTCCTGCTTGACCAACCTGCTTTCCTTCTATGACAAGGTGATCCACCCAGTGGATGAGGGAAAGGCTGGGGGTGTTGTCTACCTAGAATTCAGTAAAACCTCTGTCACTGTCTCCCACAGAATTCTGCTGGAAAAGCTGGGAGCCCATGGCTTGGACAGGTGCACTGCTTGCAGGATAAAAAACTGTCAGGAGCGGTAGCGGATGGAGTTACCTCCAGTGTACAGGGAGCAGTCCTGTTTAATGTCTTTATTGATGACCTGGACAAGGGCATCAAATTCTTCCTCAGTCAGTTTGCAGGGAACACCAAGCTGGATGGGAGTCTTGGTCTG
>VYZP01010658.1:0-15219 GCA_013400635.1 Hypocryptadius cinnamomeus | reverse complement strand
GGAACTAAAACAATAATTGGTTTATTATTGTTTGTCAACAAGTACACATGTGGTAGAGAATTGAGATTTGTTTGACAGGATACTGCGTGTGAAATATTTTTTTCAAAATCATGCATTTAGAAACACTTATAACACATTTTTCATTATTGAAGTGAATGAGAAAACATATATGGAATTCAAATTTATATACACCTTTTCTGAGTTGAGGTGATTTACAGTTGATATGACACACATAAGCCTCCCACAGTGCAGCTTGAGGCCATTTTCTCTTGTTCTGAAACTTTTTATCTGGGAGAAGAGACTGAACTCCTGTTTACAGCTTCCTTTCAGGCAGTTGTAAAGAGTGACAATGTCCCCCCTGAGCACCCTTTTCTCCAGAATAATGACCCCCAGCTCCATCAGCTGCTCCTCAGTAGACTTGTGCCCCAGACCCTTCCCCAGTTCCCTTGCCCTTCTTTGGCGACACAATTTCACAATTTACCTTTACTATGTAGGAGCTTATTTCCCAAGAAAATGATACAGGGAGGATGCTGATCAGAGCCTTGGGCAAAAAATGCTGGTTCTGGATACAGACTACAGGCAGGCCAATAGTTTCAACAGATTAGCAGGGAGAACATCATTGCCTGTTCCCTTCTGAACACAGGACTTTCCAGCTGTTAACTGAGGATTCTCCACATGACAGAGAAGAATAATAAACTGGTGGGAAAAATAGGAAAACAGGCTGCTCTGCTTTTCACTTGGTAGTACTTAGAGGTTCAGCAGGAGTGGAAGGGAGCTGCCAGATGCCCACAGAACACTCAAGGAACACTTTACTGAAGAGGTTTTGTGTTCTTGACTCACATGAGTATTGCCTTCCACATACATAGATTGGGATAGATGGTGCTGTAAAATAAGGAGGATGCTGCAGCCATCTGAACAGAAGTGTCATGTCAGCTCCAGAACCTGTAACTCACACCTATAGGAACTGAGAACAATTATCACAGTCCAGCTCAAGTCTATTAATAAACTGCCACTCTTCAAACCAGACAGGTTGCAAGCAATCTGCCTTTAGCTGTGCCAATTTTGTCTGGCCATGTGTATGAACTGTTCAGGGAATGTCATGAACACATCAAATTCCGTATTGGGGCTGTCCTAAGATGTACAAGCACAGAGAATCCAGTTCCAGGAAAATTGCCAGGCGTTCTTGCATTTACTAATATAGCTGATGCCTATAAATTCAACAGTTAACTGACGGCAGGGGGCAAATACTGAGTAAGAAGACATGTTTCTTTCTGTCACTTGCCACCAGATAATCCATGAGAGCAGGTCATGTGGAAAAGCAGAATGCACTGCTGAACCTTACATGTCTGTAAGGAATGGTTTAACTGCAAATTGGGAATCTGAACAGAGTATGGGATTGAATTCATACGCATGAGAAGTTTGATCACAAACATAGGAGTCCAGCCCTGTGGCATCTGTGCTTCAGAGAGATTTAAAAACTCATCAGGTACAAATGAAATATAAGACCCAAGCAGGGCAGCACACTGAAGCATGAGTCCTGCTAAGCCATCAGGACCGTGGCAGGTATGTGAGCTGGAATCACACAGGGAAGTGCCTGGCATATGACCAGCAACTCAACCCAGAGGTGACTTTTCATCAGGGTGACTCTGGAGCAGCAGAGGGCACGCAGATAAACAGCCTGACAGAGTTGTGTGAGATATCAGTAACACAGCTTGCCAGCTGCACAGCAGGTTAAAATAAGAGACAGGCACTGCAGTGACTTCTGAGAAATGTCACCCTGCATCCCATGAAAATGCTACCACAACAGATATAGTAATAAATACAAAAACACAACATCCATTGCCAGAACAAACAAAACATTTCAGACATTGAACAGTACAACACAGGGTAACTCAAGTTATCCTACAGTGTCTTAAATACTTGCAGCCTTACCTTGCAGAATCTCTAGTGGGAAAATGACTCAAACAAGCAGATATGAAAACAGACATTGTACAAAAAACTGGCAAATTCTGCTTCGCGCTTCAGTTACAGGAAGACTCAGATTAAGCCAAATTTGACACATGAAAGATGCTAAAAAGGGAAGAAATTAAAGAGACATTTTCACAAAATATCTGTGGCTGCCAAGAAAACAAGATCCCAAAAGACTAGAAAGTAAGTCCACTTAAATTTGTAACTTTGAGAATAAAACAGGAAGGATATTTAATTCTGGAAAAGATTGTCTGATTGTGAGAAGCAAAAAACTTCATCCCTGAAGGCATAGCCTAATATCCTGTCTGAGGGTATGGTGGAATTTCCCATCTCAACATGTCATTTTATAATCAACCAATTACATTTCTTTTTACCTTTTGTTGAAGGCAAAGACCCACTCCTGTCAGTGACTTCTTAAGGAACAACACTTAGATACTACTGGCACTCATGAAATGTCTGTCTAGTCTTGTAGGCTCTTCCCTTTCCTTTGTACCTAAGTCCTGACCTCAATTCTTACGAGAGCTGAAGTTTCAGAGGTTTACATTTTCCCCATCAACTTACTGAATGTGGGTGGAATTCTTAACATACGTGCTTAGGATCTCCCTTCCCAAATACCCAGGGAGCCTGATCTATGCTCAATCTGTTCAGGAGAGTAATAAAAACATTTTGTTTTTGCTTTTCCTTCCCTATGTAAGAAGATAGGGAACATTTTGGGGTGGAGGTCAGCCTAGCTCAGGAAGAAATGTTCAGCTGTTTAAAATTTGTGTAAGGGGAGTGGGAGCTGAAAAGAATGAGATAATTTCCCTTCTCTCAGGAATTCTTCCCAGGACAATGCATATTTTTCTAGGGAAAGCGTCAGCTAGAGTTGTATTAATTGGAACACTGCTTCATAATTAGAATGGAAGAATACTAAAAATATTGTTAAGCCTTAAAGTACCCAGAGTTCAAATTCCCAATATTACCTCCATATGCCCCATGGTTTGGGATGAGGTTTGTCGTGTCACCATCTCACGATATTGCAGGATACCATCAAGGCAGAAAGCACTTTAGGTCTCTAGTTAAAGACCTTTAAAAAGTTAGGAAGATCTGACCAATTGGAGAAAGATAATGTATAGGACTATATCAGAGGCTAAAATGGTTACAAACCACAAAGATAAAAAGAGACAACTTTGCTTCTCTGAAGAAATAACTTTACTTTCTTTTACTGAGCAAGATAGAGGAGTTTTCACAGAATTATTTCAATATTATGGATTCCTAGGAAATCTCTCTCTTCTGCCTTACCACATTTAGGTGTCATGCTCCGTCCTTTTAAATATTTAAGTTTAACATAGTGTTACAATGAAATGAATCTTTAAAAAAATCTAACCATTTAAAAAATTTGTTTAAAATATCCTCTCTAAAAACGTATCAAAATAAGGATCTTATTTAGTTATTATGTCCTGGAGTATGAATGAAAGAACAAATATAATGTAGCAGATGTCAGCCAGCTTCCATAAGTATGTAATATAAGAATCCATGCAGAAAAAAACCAGATCTCTTCAGATGGAGTGCATTAGTTCAGCAGCAGAACAAGCTCTTCTACATTAATTTCTACAGGTATTGTTGCAATACGGCAACAGCCCTTATGGAAGCTTTGTGGACACCCTCCATGCAGAATAGTTCAATTCAGCTGACATCCTGGAAGTCACTCCAAACTCTGAAACTACACACTTACATCCTTGTCAGCATTCAGAAATCAGATTTTATCCAGCCACTACACAGCTGTGTCCATGCAGAGCTGCATGCATTCTGATGAGGGCACCACAACCACAAGTTTCTTAGCTGGAAAAAGTCTGCCAAATAAAAGAGAAGGGATGCTAATCTGCTGGGAAAAAATGTCTTTATTTTTCCCATAATTTGTGTTGCATGTTTGCTTGACACTAAGAGAAAAGGTTAAAATATTTGTTATTTAAAGGTTTCTACAAGTCGAATCAGAATTGTGTCTGCTTTTACTCTTCATTTATTTCTAGCTATCAAGGAACAATGTGACTTGATGAGTAAACATATAGCTCTTGTGGGAATTGGAATTGTTCAGAGTGAGACGTTGACAAAATATTTCCCCATTGTTTTAAGCTTTTTTTTTTATGTACTCTGTTGACTGTTCACCTTGTACTAGAAACTTAATCCTTTCTTCAGAGATAGCAATCACCACCCATTTTTCCATTAAGATTCCCTTTTACTTTTTTTTTTCTTTTGCTCCCCCTGCAAAAAATATCAGGTGCACCTCTTACAGGAGTCAGCAGGAGAGAGTCTTGGACAATCCAGTGGGAAATACATGAGTTCAAAGACCTCAAACCATTTTATAATGCACTAACTCCTGACTGTTCTTTTCCATTTTCTTGTGTGAATCAGCAATAAGCCACAAGAAAAATTAAACTTACCATAGCAGAGAGATCATTTGTTAATCTTTGTAGAAAAATCAGAGCCTGAAATATTTGCTGTTCTTATGTGAGAAGTCAGGGGATATTGCCAAGCTCAGTGCAGCCCTGTCAAACACATCCCAGGCATCCTCTAAGCACAGACTGGAACAGGAGTGTTGGTTCAAGAGACACTTGGGTGCCTCTTGAAGAGTTTGGGCTTTTATAGCTTTGCACTGGATGTTGAGGTTTTTTTGTTTTGGTTTTTTTTTGGTTGGTTGGTTGGTTTTTTGTTTGGTTTTTGTTTTGGTTTTGGTTTTTGTTTTGGTTTTTTTTGCACTGGTCAGCCAAATATATATACCAAGTTTCAGACTGTTGGAATGACTAGTTCTTAATCTGAACACAGCAGCTCAGCCACACATCTGCTGTCAAAAATTGGCATAGGTTTCCTGATACCACAGATAAGGTTTCAGCTGAAGTACTGGCCAGCTTTTTAGAACTCAGTGGGACTTACCTGACCAATACTCAGCCAGTGAGTCCCCCCTAGTGCTCAATAATCTTTTCTCACACAATGTCACATTCCATTGAATCAGCATGAGCTGCAATTACAGAAGGAAGGATAATGAGTGTACTGAGGCCAGAACAGATCACCTATGACATAGTGGGGCTAAGATTTTCACAAAAAAAGTACTGCTGTTTTTATCAATATTAGAGTAAAAAATGTTCGACAGGATTAAAAATGCAGGTATTCTTTATTTGTTTTTAAAATATTTTCTTTGACCTGTAATATTGTTTCTATCCTTCCTTTTTTTCACCTCTGTAAACAGTAAAAATGAATGACTACATCATTCCTTTTACCTTTCTTAAAAACTAAATGGCTTTGCAAATATTACAGTATCATCACTGTACTAATATAGAGCTAAGGGCCAAGATTTCCTTTTTTCTTCTGATATTTGGTAAAGTTTCCTAGAAACATGACAATCTGGGGGGTGAGGGGTTGAAATTACACAAAAATCTTAGATTTCACATAGATTTTCACATTTATATGCTGTTTAGAAAAGTGAAACAGAAAGCTTAGGAAGAGACAGAGCAAATAAAAAGAAAATAATTCAAGCTTTATATTTTTGTTAATATTGAGGGTAAAAACAAGAAGCAAAACTAAGGCCTTAGTGGCTTATAGACAAGCTTTATAAATTAAAGCTAGCATAAAACTAGTTGAAATTTCTCTAACAAAACAATAGAACTCTTGTTGTTGGGAGGGACCTCCTGTGGTCTCTAGTCCAACCCTCAGCACAAAGTAGGAATAGGTTCAAGCTTAAAGTTTCCTAGGGCTCTTCATTGCTGAATTATGAAGCTTCTTCAGGGTCCCTCTTACATTCTTGTGCAAAGCTCCCAGGAGGACCAACACCCACCTGGCCCTTGGCTTGCAGCAGTCAGGCAGTGCCAGTGCCCTGCCCTGTGCAGGTGACAGTCCAGCCTGGACAGGTCACACAGCAGCACAGCCCTGTGTGGGGACACTGCCTCAGCTCCACAAACACTTTGACCCCGTGACTGTGGCCCAGTGCCAGAGATAAAGCTCTCAACAGGTCTCAAAAGCTAAAATATGTGATTGAGCAGGTATCTTTGCACCTCAGTAATGACCAAAGTCTGGATGGGTTTGTCAATATTTCAGTGAATTTTTCCCACTGAAATGTTGCCAGTGGGTAACTCGGAGGCACATTGCAAGGAATTCATTAGCCAGACAAAACAGATGAATGGTTTCCTCTGATTGTAAAAGGCATTGTACTGAAAATTTTTCAAGCTTCCTTTATTTAGAAGTATACTAAAGGATTTGTATAAAAAGTTTCTAAATTTAGAGAAATCTATTATTTCTAAAACCTCCTCCTTTTTTATCCATCTCATTCAGCTAAATTTTATCAGGGAAAGGACAAAACATTTATTTTAGTGAAAAAGTGGAAAAGGTTACCACAGTCTGAACAAATTACAGATGCAAAGACCTTGAGAGAAATAGACAGAACTTAAAAGGTTTCCTAAGCTATTCCTCTTTCTTTGACTGTGACATGTTTAGTACTTTCAGAAGAAACTGAAAATTAAAATGAAAACCTAAGAACTCGAGAATCCTATTACCAGGACAATCTATATTATTTGCCAAAAAAGTCCCACACCAGTACAACTTTAATATGAAATAAAAATTTGCAACTGGAATCCTAAATAGCCCATCCGTGAATTCTGAAGAGATCACTTGAAGCAGCCTCTCAGGCAGTCTGAGAGCTTGTACAGCTGCAGAATGCTTTAGTGAACACTCTATATTATCAGCACCACCTAGAGTGAATCACCAGAAACAACTCCAGCCCCAAAACTAATATTCTTTACAAAGCATAACTTCATTTCAAAGGAGCATTTTCCAGACTTGCCTTCAAAGCCTTCCATTCCAATAAAGGTGGTTGAAACAACAGAGGAGATGAGAAGCAAGGTGAGACCATAATTTTATTACTGCACCTAGAAGAGGTCAAGAAAAGATATCAAAAAGCATTTTAGAATCAACTGAACTCTATAAAGCATTGTCTATTGGTTCTGGCTTAATCACCAGCAGAAATTTTCTCAATCAAAACATTGTTAATGATGAGGAAGAAGAGGAAGAGGATGTCTAAAGCAAAACAGAATCCTGCTTATTCACTAAAGAAATAGAAACAGATTGTTGTGGAGTCTTTTATCAGTAAACTATCGGGAGTTTGAAGGTAGAACTGAGTAAATAAAACGGATAATATAGACACTGCATGTTTATGAAATAGTTGGTTTTATCTTTATTTATGCACATTCTCTTTACAGTCTGCTTGATTTAGACATCTGCTTTTTTAAAGGCAATTTCTGTACAGAGTCATAATACCAGAGAATGTTAGGAAACTTCTGTTATGGGATGCACATTTATTTTCCATTATTTTCCATCTAGGAAAAAAAATATATAATTTAAGATTCATTTACACTCATCCAGTAAACTGAATGGTTTACCCTTATCCTCTTCCAGTTTCATGCCACAAAAATTAAATGCAAAATTAATAGGGTTATACCAGTAAATGTGTAGAACGACTCAGTAGTGAATTAGGCCTGTAATTTGGAGATTATTTTTATCTCCATGATTTGTGATATCAGTTAATGTTTAGTTCTGTTAGTTTTCAGAAATGCTTACTTTTCAACCCCCCTGAAATCCACAGGAACACTGTACTTGCCTACAGTTCTGATAAACAGACACCTGGCACTGATATCACACTTCCAAAGTTACTTATTTTCATTTTTTAAACAAATCAGTTACTGCTATGGCTGTGTAAAGACCTAATGGTGGCCTGTTCAAAACAATAAACAAAGTAGCAATATCAGCTTAACAAAACAGAGAATTTTCCTGCATTGCATATATGCAAAAATTCAGCCATCAACAAGCACTGATTGTTCATTTCAAGCAACTCAGTGCAAGGAGACTGAAAACTGCATGGCTTTGTGTGCTGCTGACTGAAGAATATACTGACAAAAATATAAAAGAAGAAGAATATACTGACAAAATATACAAGAATAATAATATACTGACAAACCACAACTTTGTGTCTTTACTGCAGCTTGTGGTCTGAACATTAAGCCTGAGAAGTCAGCCAGTGCTGGACAGGATGAGCACAGAACAGCACCTGTCTTTTTTCAGAAGACAGCTCTCTCCAGCACTAATAGCTCAGAATTCAGAGTGCACTGGTGACATTTATTCTGCTCACTCTCATCTTCCCCACCCAGCAGCAGTTGCCTTCCTGTTGCCTCTGGGGTCACCTCTGCTGTGGGGAAGTTTCTTTTCTCTAGGAAGGGATGAGTTTGCCTCTGTCTCTCTCTTCCTCATCTATCTTCTGACCTAAAAATACTTCTAACATAAATCAAAACAACCTGCAGGCTTATTTTGCCCTTAAACATTATTTTCATGCTGAACCTTATATATTTACATACTGTGAAGTTAGAACATTATTAACTAGTATTAGTGAATAATTGGAGAATTGTGGTATCATTTCGCGTTTGTGCTTTTTATATAACCAAAACACTTTATAAAGTGAATAAGTACAATTCTAGAATGAAATATAGTCTTTCACACTGGTGAGATTTGTTTAACTTAAGTCCTTAATCTGAAGAGAAAGGACAAAGAAAATGTATTTTTTATCTTTTAGTTCTGACAGTAATTCTACACTTTTCACTGCCACACTATTACAGTAGATATATTTTCTCAATATACTGCTGACCTCACATGCCAGGTAATATTTCTATCATATCACATAAAACATTTCTGTAATACTACTGCACTATGAAGAAACTAAGATGAAAGTATTATATCTGTGAGGAGAATCTGACCCGTGTCCTTTCTTACATAAGAAAAGGTGCAGTGCTTTCAGCCAAAACTGATAACTGCTAATAAAATAATTTTTATTAGAAATTATTAACATATTTTATTAGCATTAACAATGGCAAAGACTCTGACATTACTCAAGGAATGTCTGCACGAAATTATTACAAAAATATTACAAATTACTGTAAGGTGTTCTTTATCACTCCAATAAAAGAAATGTATTTGCTTTAATATGAAAATGCAGCAAACATTCCACATGCTAGTCAATAAATCAAAAATAATAACTCAAAATAATAGATCAAAAATGTCTCTACTATGTAAATTCAAATTCTGTCATTTGAAAATGTAGGATACATATATTTAGAGCTATGGCCACTGAGAAAGATGAAAACCAAAAATTGTAAATGTTGGGTTTTTGCTTCAGGGCATGCATACTGCTTCACAAGCTGAAAATTTTGCTCTATAGTTATTTCCAATCTTGTTTCAAGACATTTTGCACACTTTTTTGGACTATGTGAAACAAAACCTCCCTGAACAAGAAGGGAGATCTATGCATACCTTGGTTTGATCTTGAATGGATAACTTTAACTCTATGACATCATAACACTTCCTTTTTGTGTTCCTATGTAAATGCTTGACTACAGCATCTCCAGGTCATGTGACAGGTAAAAAAGGACCATTTGATTTGAAGGCTGACCAGAGAGGTCCAATGGGATTTTAAAATTTTCTTTGAGCCCTGATGGTTGTCCTTCTGAATCAAAGCAACTGGTCTGATAAGAAGTAAAGCAGCTGCATAAAGAGAATTTTTAGCATCTCAAGATGGGCAGTGGAGCCAGTTCGGAGAGCAAGGACTCAGCCAGGAGATCCAGAGAACTGGAAAAAAAACTCCAGGAAGATGCAGAGAGGGAAGCCAGGACAGTCAAACTACTACTGTTGGGTAAATAGAATAAAAATTGCTCATAATGCTTTTCCATTGAGGGGTTGCTTTTCTCTGGAATTACATTTCAATACTGTGAATTTCTCACGTCTCACTATTTTATTTGAAGAAAACAATTCTGTAATATATGTTTAAAATATTTTTTGGTTGTGGCCATTCATGAAGTCACAAGGAGTAGGCTGGAAATGGCTGTGTCACTGCATGTATTCAATTTGAAATGCTATAAATCCTTGACTTTGAACACGTTTGAGAAATGAGAACTTGCTGTTAGAATAGATGTTATGTTACAAACTTACAGAGAACATAGCACATTTATCTATTTTTCCAAGGATCTATATGCATTCATTTGCAGGAGGATTACATTAGATAAGGTTGGACATAAAAATCCACATGTGTCACAAGATATTGATATTGTTTATCTTCCAAAGTGTTTCATTCCATTTTTAAAGAAGCAGAAAGTACGATCAATTTTTTAGCAGAAAGAGGCTGTAATGGCAAAAGGCATTCTTTTTCTTGATACAGTTTTATTATTTTTTTTTCCCATGGTGCTGTGCAGCTTACAAGAAATATCTGAGAGCACATTAACACCATCATTGTCTTAATATTTTTCTTCTAACAGCCTCCTGTAAAAGTTAACAGTGGTTTCTCCCAATGAATAGAAAAACAGTCTTTGATCATTGGAGTGTTTCTCTTTTTGCCTTTCTTGTAACTACAGTTCTTGCAAATGGTATTAAACTGACACTTATTCAGACAAAACTAAATTAGATAAAGTAAATCAACTCTGTTGTTTTGTATCTTATGAAAAAGGCCTTAAAAATCCAACAATTATTGTGGCTTACAAAGCTTTTCAGTCCACTTAAGAATACCATGAGTTTCTGTACCACAGTAATATAAAATATTACTCCTAATGAGGAAAGCTTCAGTCAGTCAAAAAATCCCAGAATAATATTTTCATTTAAAATTCCATGAATTTAAAGTAATTTATATCTATTGTTGCAAAAAAGAAATTGGGACACTGAGTTAGAGCCCGGATCCATCTAATTCAGCATCCTGTCTTTGACCTTATCCAACCTCATCCATGAGGAAAAAGTAAGAAATCCTTTAAGAGGAATGTATAGGATAAAGAGGAATTTTCTAGATAAAGAGGAATTTATAAGTTAAGCAGTTTTATCTTCAAGCTTTTATGCCCTTACAGTATTACTGAAGGCTGTTTTACAGCAGGAACATCAAGTAAATTACCCCCCCCACTGAACATATGTATGTATTTAGTATTAAGGACTTAAGTTTTAAATGTTTCTTAATGTATGTAATCAGTCTTCTTCTGACACTATTGACAGCAGCCTTGAGATACTTTTAGTAAAATACTTTGAAATTCAGTGCAAGCTACATGAAAAAAACTTCTATTACGTTCATTTCCAACCTGAACATAGTTCAGTTTCATTAGCTACACAAGCACTATTTTCATGAGACAAGACGATCATTTGGATCTGAAATACTACTTTATAGATTTTTACAATATCTTCCTTTACTCACATCACACATGACAAAAAATCCAATTTTTCAGTGAGCAATGTTTTGGAAGACTTTTTTTCTCCTGAACAATAGATCAGAAAGTATTTGTAAAAAATATGTTGAAGAGACAAAAAAGAAGTTAAATAACTTAAATTTTCTTCTTCTTAAAAAAATGAGAAGTGAATAAGCTGTGTATCTGGAGAATATTGCACCACCAGAGTGAGAAATGGCCAGATAGGAAAGGGTTAAATCAACTGTGTTCAGATTTGTACCTGTTATCTTTCCAAACCTCTGATATCAGAAATGATACAAATTTTAGATTTCATAAATAAGGGCAGCTTTGTTCAAGCCCACCTTGTCCTACCTATTCCTACTTTCTGTTCAGACAGACTTTATGTTGCCTTTATACTTCAGACCAGATGTCCTAGTTTCTTTTTGCAATAGACAGGTTGGTAGAAAATACTCAGAAAAAATGAGATGTATATCATAATCTTTTCAGTGTAATCACTTTTTTCCTCGCACCTAAAATGTAAAAAAAACAGTGTATTCTGACTTTTTTCTGAGAGTATTATTTAAAATCTAGTGTGGCGTCTCTACAGCCTCCAGCAGATCCCTTTACAAAAAATAGAATTTATATTCAGAAAAAAAGGCACTATGTTTATGTCAAGTTTTGTGACCCAGACAAACACACTAACCGGGTTGAGATGATCTACAGTTTATATGGCATGCACATATAAACTGGGGGAGGAGGGAAATTATGTCAGGTTCTGACGTTCCTCACAAGCTGGCCAGGAGCCAAGAGCGTTAAATCCTCTGTGCTGCCAAAGCCATCCCTTCCCCCAACATGTCCACGAATCTGGTCTCTACGTATTTATACTTCAAAAAGATCAGGCTGTTTTATGAGTCTGGAGCAAACTCCAAGGTGAAAGTTTTATTTCCTTTGTATCAGGGCTGTATCTGGCCTGCCACATCACCTGCAGTTGCATTTTCTTTGTGGGATGCCAGCTTTCAATTTACGGGTGTGCAAAGTGCAGTGCACATTCCAAACGTGGCCAAAATAGCTGATGCTCACAGTGATGTTCCACAGAAATAAGAACTTAGCTTCAGCTTAAACAATCATTAAAATTTTACCTTATTTATTTTCAAAGTATTATCCATGTCTCATTGTCTACAGTTTTCAGTGTCAGGACAAAAGCCACCCTCAACAGAACTGGTCATCCTCACCTCACCTTTTGGGGTACAACTCATACAATTTAATTTAAACATCTTCTTCAGGGTAACAGAAATTGAAGCTGTTTAGTTTAGTTTCTGTAGCAAATATTTCTCTCCACTGACTATAAGAGGTCCCTGGTAAGTAGTCTGAATGTATAAATTTATAGCACAAGATACTTAACACCAGTTAAATGAAACAGTCACTGTAGTACTGAAGCTTAACTTCCTGTTATTAACACCTAGTCTGAAAACACAGTGTTTGGGCACAAAGACAGCCCAACAATCCCACTGACAGGAATATACTGATTTGCTTTTTTTGGAGAGTAGGGCAGTATTTAAGGACATTATTCTCTCAAGAGGGTTAGATCTTAGATTGCTTTTTTCACAAGTTTCTTTCTCTCATACACTAAGTTTGTTGAGTCTCATAAGAGGACCAAGAAGATATGATTTCCATTCTAGTTCATAATATCCAGCCTTCTGAATGGCACAGGCAAAGATCAGGCAGAGGTGTGAAACATTTCCTGATTTTATCTGAATATTTCCTTTTTTTATTTGAATATTTTCTTTTCCTGCTTTTTGCTGATTTATGTCATTGTCAGTAGGTTTTCTGACCGCTTTTAAACAAACTATTCAGCAAGGTTTTTTTATTTCCCTGTGTTTATCTCTGGAAAATTTTCTAAACTAAACCTTTCCTTCCACAGGAATAACAACTGTAAAGAGATAATAATTATTTATCTGAGACATAAAATCACCTTTATATGGAAGAACCTTCCTCAATGTCTCATCAGATGCTAATCTTGAATGCTTGCACTCTCCACAGCTATTCAAACAAATTCTGCATAGAAAAACAAAAATGTCAAATCACAGCTGAGGGCCTGGGTTCTGTTTCCCCTTGAATTTGTGAGATTCTCACTGGGTTTCAAGAACACCTTCATTTTTTTTCTCTATTTCTGCTCTGTCTACATGCCATAGTGTCCTTCAGGGAAGAGGCTGAGTACTACCAGAGCAGGAGGGAGACTTGTGTCAGGCTGCTGGGGGACAGCTCCTTTGCAGCCTTGCTGCACGACTGTTCTTCCTGAGCCTGCACTTCAGTCCCAGGATGCCCAGAACCGTGGTAGGCTTGGGACATGGTGGGATGCAGTTCTGGAGTACCCAAAGCAAGAAGAGATGCAAGTTACAGCCAGCCAGAGTTCAGTACCTCACTGAAGGTGAATGTGGTGTGTCCTGGGGCATGGTGGAGGTGATCTCTGGGAAGAAGTGTCAATGTTATTGGCAGTGGGAACATCTTTCATCTCCCAGGAACAGCGCCAGAGTTTCAGGCATTGACTGAGACTTTTCTGCCAGTATTCTCTGTGCAGTTATCCATGTCAAAGGAATAGAGACAGAAATGAGGAGTAAGTTTCAGCTAGATCCTAAATATGCAAAATATAAAATATGGTGAAGACTAAAATACGGTGATGCCTGTCAGGTGGAGCTATAAATCTTCAGAGCTGACAGAGCTTCTCAAAACTCTCATTAAGTTCTTTGTGAGCTTCAGGACAAGACTGTTTGTCCAAAGTTCTTGTCTATGATTCATAAAATCTGGGCTTGAAGAAGATGCCTTCAGCTCCCTGTGTAATCGCTCTAGGTCTTTTGTGATGCACTTTTACCACTATTTCTGCAAGTAGAAATCCACTGCAGCAGGTGGAAATGCAGCCCTAACCCTGGTTTTCCATACCAGAGACTGGCCAAACAAGAAGGCTACATAGTGATGGGAGGGAATTAAAAAAGCAGGTGCAAATAAAATTATTCCTGACCCACTTCGGGGGGTGAAAATGCTGCTACAACTTAGATGATACTCCATGGTGAAGCCAAAGTCTGAAAGTCACTTGTTGTTTAGATAAAAGCATTATTGGATCATAAATTAAAGATGAGCAGAGGTAGAAAATTGCATCCAAAATATATAAATTACATCTCTCACTCTATTTTAACAGTGTCTCTCAGATCTGGAAGAGAAGTTAATTCCTATATTATGTTTCCTGGCATCTTTCCATGAGGTGAATGTACAAATTCTCAGTACAGACTCCTCTCTTCCCTACAAAAAGTGTAGCAAACACTATGTTGCAGATAGGGCTTTACCAAGTTCTTCAGAAGGTCACTAAAAGGATAATAAATGATCTACAACAAATTTGTATTTTTTCCAAACTGTGGCAGATGGCAGCATCAGCCCATTTTGCATGAGCTTGTTTTTCTCTTGCACTTTCTATGATTTACATCATGGATTTCAGAAAATGCTTTGAGTATGGTTTGCTGTCTCTTGTGATCCATTTGAGTATATTAATCCCTGTCATTTGAATACTGCTACCTTTACAGAATGTGTTTGAAAAGTCAGTAATCAGTTTGTTCTATTTACTGAGAAGTCCTTGGTTAAAAAACCTAGGTCTCGAATTTTGGTTTTGTCAGAAGTATTTGACACCATACCATGAGGGAAAAGGTAATCTACCAAGAGATGTGATGAATCTTTTTGTACATCAGCAGAGCTTTGAATTAACGTGGTTTAGAGCTTTTGATACTTTCTCTCACAAGAGATAAAACATCCAGCTCACAGCCAGGTAACCGAGTTACACAATGGGAGAGCAACTGGCTCCCGGGCCAGGCACAAAGGTTACAGTGAATGGGGGAACATCAGGCTGGGGACCTGTCACTGCTGGGGTCCCACTGGGCTCCACCCTCAGCCTGGTTCTTTTCAGCATCATCTTCAGTGACTTGGGTGCAGGACTTGAAGGAATACTAAGGAAGTTTCTCAACAAAACTGAATTTGGATGAGCTGTCAATTCCCTCCCAGG
>VYZP01010647.1:1031-11853 GCA_013400635.1 Hypocryptadius cinnamomeus | reverse complement strand
AATCAGGGGGTTATGTGTATGAAAAGTGAGAATATTCCATGCAGACAGTAAGGAAAGGATGCCCAAAAAGCAAAACCCTGTGATTATTAGACAACAGACAAGGGACTAGCAGTGTCTTAGATGATATTTAAGTGAATGAAATGCAGTTTCTTAGGCATCATCTAACACGATTTTATCTAAATTTCTGCATTCCATCAAGTTTCTTGATTGCATCACTATTTTATCCCTGCCTTTAGGGGCACAGCTTTTGCAGAATTCCTCAGGCTGAAAGATGGTTTGACCTTAAAAAATCACATATAAAACTTATCTGGTGGTGGTTTTTTTTGGCTGAGAATCAAATGCTGGTCTATTATTAAAATTGCTCAGGCAGTGCCTGTGGTTGGATAAGCATTGGCTGTGAAATAAAATGTGAGGTCAAAGAGAACTTTATGGATTCACCCCCATTGTAATCAGGTACCTGTACTTTAGATTTTAGCAGTTAAAGAACAGGGAAATTACATTAGCTTTGATGTGTAGTTTCAAGGCATTCCCTCTGGATAGCAACAAAGCTGTTTAATTTTTGGAAAAGAAGCCTCATTAGACATCAATTATGACAAGAAAAACAAACTCGCAATAAATTAATGTTTTGTTTTTATGAACATATCTTTGTATTCTATATGTACTTTGGAATCTTATCAGAGATGGAGTGAGATCTGATTTTCTCTGAGAGACAGAGTGATATTGTCATGAGTGGCAGTTGTAGCAAGAGCAATCCAGAGGAGATGAAATTAAAATGTTGCCTCAAATATTGTCTGTCCTAGGGCTGTCAGTAAAATGCAAACATTATCTCTCTTCTGTTAAGAACTGAGGGAAGAACTAGAAATCCAATTCCTTTGAATCTCTAGAGAAAGCGAAATCATTCCTTTTGATGCTACTGCGTGTGAAAAGCTTCTAAAAAAAAAATCCAAAATCCAGGTCATAAAAATTAGAAAATCTAATGAGAGATGCAGTGGAGCAGCCCACAGCAATGTCTTTGGACCAGATATGGTCACCTTTACACTCATGGAGTAACACTTAGAAAGTAATCTCATCAAAATGTATGAGGGTGCTCCCACAGTATCCCTCCACCTGCTTGTCTGCAAGCTGAAGCTGGCCATTGTATTGAGAAAAAGCAGAAGGGAACCTATGGGAACCCAGAAGGGCACCCTGAGTTGGGTCAGACTCTGCCAGTGGCTCACACTGCATGGGTGTAAGGGTCAGTCACTCTTTAGGGTTATGGCCAAAGTAAGACCAATAATATAAGCATGCAGAGAGGCAACGGCTGAGGCAAAATTAAACTGCATTTGCTCCTCAACCAAATGTGAGACTTAGTAAAGTCAAGTTTGATTTCATCTTACTCCAGCTTCTAGACAAGAGTGACTTTACGGCCACTTTGCAGCATACTTGTTTGCCGGGTAGTGTCCTTTGAAACAATAGGAAATTTTCCCACTAAATTCACTGGGCTTTGGTTCAAGGTCAAAATGAGAAAAATCCCCAGATGTAAGGGCGGAAAGGACCACAACAGTCACACATCCTCACTTCTTGTAGTGCAAGACATAATTCCACCAAATAATAGATTCAACAAGACAGCAACTTCTGATCAAGGCACTTCACATCTTTCAGAAATACAATATTAGTATAAAGAATTTGAATGGTAGAGAACAGACAATATATCCAATAATTATTTGATTAACACTTGGTTAAAATTGGGCAGTTTATTTCTAGCTTGATTTTGTCCACTATTATTCAATCTCATGATATTTCATAATGTAGAATTTTTCAAAGGGATAGCCAGTGCCATAATCATGATGCTTGCATACTGCATTCCTACCCAGTGATGGAGCTGACAGTAAGAATACCTGGTGTATTTTGTGTAATGCAATCAGACCAGTCGTTTGAAGAAGATGACTCTTCAAGGGCACAGGTAAAGAGTTCTGTGAATAAACTGCAAATGAAAAATTGATGTAGAAGACAAGTAATGCATAGAAACTCTGCCCTGCATTAATGAGAATGCTGCGAGGTAGCCATAAAGTCACTCTTGTCTAGAAGCTGGACTAAGATCAAATCAGACTTTATTTTACTAAGTCTCACATTTGGTTGAGAAGAAAATGCAGTCAAATTTTGTCTCAGCCATTGCCTGCATTGTCTGCATGCTTATATTATTGTTCTTTGGACATAACAATATAGAGTGACTGGTACTTAAACCTATGCCATGTGAACTACTGTCAGTCTGACCCGACTTTCATTGAAATTGACGAGATTTTCCACTGGAATATAACAGGATTGTGAGGACCAGTTCCTTGATGGCATTCACCTGCCTAGCAGAGTATTGGCTAAATGGAAGCTAAATTCTATGTGATTAAGGCTATGAGTTCAGCTCTGCTGACTTTCAGTGTCCCTGCTGTAGGTGACTGCGCCTCACTCTAAAGAAAACAGCTACATCCACTGTAGGAATCATACTGTAATCTTCACTGAGTGTTCGGATTATTTTTATCCATTTGCTGTAATCAGAATCTGCATGCCCAGTTCAGCTATCTATACTTGCATTGGAGACACCTGAGGTTAGGTGGCTTGAATCCTACCCTGAGTAGCCAGGTTGATTTTGTCAATCTCTAGACACCGGCGACAGACCAAGGTGCCCCCTTTAAATTTATTGCAACAGAAGGTAGGGGTTTTAATGGCTGCTAGGTTAAGGGCTTAAATTATTAAATATCTGTATAAACCCACAACGCAAGTTTGTCACTTGCAGAGGGTGACTTAGATTACCAAAGGCCTGAATCTTTCATGAGTTGCTTCTGTCTCCATTTACATTATAGAATGGTAACTGTGACTGGCTGAAGCTGGAGGCATGAATCCTGGCTATAACACTTGATCTTTCGTGTTCATGTGTATGTTGTCATAGCCATGTCTACTGTGTACTTTAAATAGAACATTTGCATCACTTAAGTCTGCCCTATGAAGATACTAACTAAGCAATATACATTGTTTTATGCAGTCATGAGTGAAAAACCCCAATAGATATTAACCAATGAAATGTGTTAAATTCAGCTTACGTGCTTCCTGGTTTCTAATATTTAATACATTCATAATTCTCTCTTCTTTAATGTATAAACTGAAATATTATAATTGTACTAATTGTTATCGGAACTTTGAACAACATATTCTATAGAGAAGAGATTTTTAAATAAAACTGAATAATAGCAAACATATAATACAGAATAAAACTTTGTTGTATTACCAATTTGGATTTGCTAGCACTTAAAGGAAAACACCCCTGCCACTGTAATACTGCACTCTGTAAAGAGATGGCTTAAAATTAAAAGATTTCATTCTCCTCTGCAGCCTTGTTGTAGTAAGGAGGTTTCACAGTCTCCTGACTTCTGTGATGCTGATAGAAATATATTTGTAGTCTAAATATGCCTGGAAAGTGTTCCAGTAGAGATTATAGGGTAGCTGGTGTGCCACTGTGATCTGTTTAATTCAAAGTGGTGCTTGAAAGAGACATTTAATCTGCAGTGGACAGAAGCTGCAATGCTGATACTGAAAATGACATTTAGCAACAATTTCTGATGGCTTTTTCTGAAAGTGGCTTGGGAAAAGCATCTCACTGATACTAGTGGTGAAGTTAAGCTTCTGAATTTTACACATGAAGATGGCGGAGGGAGAGCTATATTTAGATGAAAGGGATTCACTTCTTTCTAATACCATGCAACCAGAAAATCTGAGGTTCTTCGTTTCAACCCTGAATGAAAATGGTTGATGTTAGTTTTTTCATTACTTTCAGTGACCTCTCTGGAGACCAGTAAAAAGGCTGCCTAAAGATCAAAAATCCAGAATTAAATGGTATTTACATGGGTAACAGCCAGTCACTTTGATGGAGTGATTTTACTGATTTTAATTGAAAATTAAGATGCTAAATACTTTTAAGGATCTTAGCTTAAGTAATTTTAAAAATCCCAAACAACCATAAAAACTCTGTGTTAGGTCTGCATGCTTCCTTTTTTCTTAAACATTTGAGTCAATGGTCACACTATTCCTGCATTAAGACAAATATATTTCACTCTCATCATATCACCTCACTCTTTGTGCATTAAGGGCCAAGTTGGGAGCTTCTAGAAGTCAGAAAAGGTAAACTTTTCACCAGCTTGAAATCCAGCCAAAGGTGTTGAACTACTGGCTTCAGATCCTACCTCTGTTTCCACCTTCTGCACCCTGTTTGTCATGAAATCTAACCATGCTGCAAAACATATCCCCTTGGTTAACTTTCTCTGCTCTGAAATTCCAATGAGCCATAAATGTAAATTCAGTTGTGGATAGTGATAGAGTAGGAAAATGGGATTTACATAGAAGAGACAGTTAAAAATTCATCAGTAGCTTTAGCGTAAAGAGATTTTATTGAATTCCTGCATAGGAAAGCAAACCTGAGGAGCTGTTGTTAATAATCCCCTTTGAAGAGAGACATGAGATACTATGTACGACATACAGTTTATTAAGATATCTAGATAACCTCAAGGGGGAGAAAAAGCGAGCTGGAAACAAGTCAGATCTTGAAGCTTTATAGAAACTTATGGTGGTGAGAAAATATTAGGAGACGTGTTTCAATATATCTGAGAATATTTCTGACTACAACAGGAAGCAGTCCATAAAAAAAAGAAAAAGGTTAAAAAACTGTTTCAGATGAATGTTTTCAAAAGCTTTTTATCATTTGATAGCTTGTACTTTGGAGGTTGAAGCCATTAATGTGGTCCACAGAACACCTTGCTGATCAACCTGAAACTGAAAAAGTGAAAATCACACACTGTCGACATTTCCTACAGGGGGAGCATGGAAGTTCTAGGGTAAAAAGTTACAAAAGAGAAAGGAAAAGGGGTTCAAAGTCACAGTGACAGAGGATGTGTGTTTGATTTGCTTTTCAATGAGGCTTGCTGATAGAAGGGGAAGATTTCTACATGCACAAAAAGGAGGAAGGGCAGGGGGAATAAATTCGAGTGAGTTAGACTTTCAAGAGCCAAAGCAATTTCTGTCCAGGCAAAAGAGACAGAAATGAAGATTGATAATGCAGCAATAGAAGCAGGAGCATAGTGCAGAAAGATAGTTATGGATGGTTAAAAGTTTCTAACTAGTTACAGATGTCTGTTGCTTGGAGAACGTATTTTAGGCCCTTAAGCACGTGCTTGACTTTAATGAGATTTATGCTCAGGCTAAATGGCAGGCATGGTTCAAGGACTTTGCCTAACCAGGATCAAAGAGAGAAAACTGTCATTTGAGTTAAGTATGCTGATTTTTTCATATTCCTTTGAACATATGAGAAGAAATTCCAAAATTTTTTCAGCAGTAACAGTTTAGTAGGAAGATAAAAACCACACTGACTACAACCTTCGTGGTCTGGTTTTCTACATGAGGATATGAGATCAGAATTAGCAGTTAGCTATTAAAGTTTGAAAATGAGGAAGTAGAAAAGCAAACACTCTCACAAATTGGATGAGAAGTCTGAAGAAAAGGGGGTTGAAATTATGCTGGTAAAGGAGGTACAGAAGCAGTGTAAGAAGAGATTTTTAATACATAAGAATATTAAATATGAACATATTATAAACAGACAAAAGGCTAAAAATAAAATCCAGGAAAGAGTCAAAGAAGAGATACAGATAAAATCTTACCAATACTCGAGGAAGAAAACAGTTAGTTGTGGAAAATTGGGATGTGTATTGTACTGTGTTGGGGTTGGTTCAACAGAGGAAGAAGAGAACCTCAGCTTAAGGCTGTGGGAAAACCCTTTGTAGTTGTGGTGAGCAAAAGGTTTACTCCCAAGATCCCTCTGTTCAGTTATGTAAATTGTTGCTAGAAATTTCTGGGTTTTCCTTGTTATTATTGGTTACTTTTTGCTGCAAAAATTGTAATATTCCTAATCATTCTCTCCCGTTGAATCCTTCCCTCACACCCTGCCGTAATCCCTCCCTATACTAAGGTGTATAAATATCTTTGCTCTAGCCTGGACCCTACTCTTTTCTGGTTTGTTCCTAGTACAGTGTGGACCATCCTGTCTGTACATTTTTGCCTTATTAAAGTTCTGTTTCTGAGCAATCAGAGCAGAGTAGTCTCTCTCCATAAAGTCGCCAGAGCCGATTCCCGAGGAAACCACCAGTCAGACAATCCGGGTAAGGACTGGAGGGTTTCAGGACTGACATGACAAGGTTTTGGTAGTGGGCAGACTACAGAGGTGGTGTCTATGAGAAGTTACCAAACTCTTCCCCAATGACTGACAGAGCCAATTGCAGCTAGATCCAAGATGGACCTGCCACTGGCCAAGGCCAAGAACATCAGAGATGATGGTAGTGCCTCTGGGATAACAGCTTTAAGAAGGGAGAAGAAACAGTTGTGACACAGCAGTCAGAGAGGAGTGAGAATATGTGAGAGAAACATGTCTGCAGACACTGAGGTCAGCAAAGAAGTAGTGGCAGGATGTGCTCCAGGAGCTGGAGGAGAGATTCCCCTGCAGCTCGTGCTGCAGACCATGTGCGACAGGCTGTGACCCTATGGATCATGAGGACTGCATGGGTGCAGAGATCCACCTGCAGCCATGAAGAACCCTGTGCCAGGGTGGGTGGATGCCCAAAGGAGGCTGCGAACCTGTGGGAAGGCTGTGCTGAGCAGTTTTGCTGGCAGGACCTGTGAGCCTAAAGGGGACCCACACTGGAGCAATGTGATCTTGAAAGTCTGCACGCTGTGAGAGGGAACAGTGTTGGATCATCTCATGAAGAATGGCTGCCCTTGGGAAGAACTCACACTGGAGAAGTTCATAGAAGACTTGAATGTGGGAGGGACCCCATCTTGAAGCAGGGGGAGAGTGCAAGGAGTCCTTCCCCTGAAGAGAAAAGAGGGGCAGAGATAGTGTGTGGTGAACCAACCTCAGCCCTCATTCTCCATCCTCCTGTGTACCCTGAGGTGGAAGGAGGCAAAGAATTAGTGAGTAAATCTAAGCTTGAGAAGGAGGGATTGGTGAGTGTATTAAGATTTAGTTTTTATTTCTCATCCTACTCTGATTTAATTAGTAATTGTAGAAGCCTACAATAATGAATTAAATTAATTTTTACTCAAGTCAAGTCTATTTTGTTTGTGATAGTAATGGGGGACTGATCTCTCCCCGAAGTCCTTATCTTGGCACACAATCCTTTTATTACATTTTCTGTCGTCTGTGCAGCTGAGAGGGAGGAGAGATACAGGGTCTTTGATGGGTGAATGGCATCCAGCCAGGGTCAACCCACAAAAGGTTGTCATGCTGCACAGTGTTAACAGCATCCAGGGAGATTTTGTCTCCTGCTGTTGCTCACCAATCAGAACTTCAGACAGATGCCCCCCTTGCTGTTTTCAGGTCTCTGCTCCTCACACTCCTCTTCCTTCTTCCTCCACCCCTCTCACTCCCCTAGTACATTCCTACTTACAGGTATGCAAGAGGATTAATAATTCATACTCATGTTTTTCCACTGCTCTTACCACATGTTATAGATAACTTGGCATGAAAAGGAAAAATGGAAGCAAATAGGAGAGCAAAGACCATGATATTTCAACTGTACTCTGTCCTACACAGACAGATGTATAGATAAATGTTGAAATGAGGCAATGCTATATAACCAATATGCATCTCTACCCAACATTATCCCCCATGTCCCTTTAGGCTGAAAGGCAGTAGGGAGTGAATTTAGCATGTTTATGCAGCAGCCAGGACTGGAGGGATTTCATACCATTATCATGACTTCAAGTGCTGCCAGAACAAGGGTAATATTTAAAATACTGATAAAACTGTATGTCAACATTTATTTTATTTGTCTAAATAAAAGAATACAGAAAAGAAGCAAAGATGTATGTCAGGTTTTCTTTCATCTATCCAAACAAAATACTAAATAAAAGGAAACTTTCTACCTTCTAGTATGTCAGATGCATAAACTAACACAGTATTTAATGTGTCCTCCTTGTTACTAGGAAAAACAGTGAGACCAGCAGCTATCATACATTTTGAAATCCCAACCAATTAAGAGTAAATAAAAGAATAGTTAGGGATAATCTAAGAATGGTGCTGCCTGAATAATTGAAAACAAGTTTGACCTGCTTTTCCATGCACATGAACAGACACAATATTCCTAAATTTAGTCAAGCTACAGGTATTTCTACCAGCTACAGTGCTGTATTACTTTACTAGAGCAGAGATGGACAGTTTATTGCAAAACAGCACTTCAACTGTAAAACAAAGTGAAATATCTATATGAAAGGCTGTATGTTTTACCAGCTTTTGTGCAGTAAATACATCATAGCTCTTACAAAAAATAAACATGAAATGTAATTACACAGACAGTTTGTCAAGATATGTTTGTGTCATGAGTTCTTACAAATGCTAATATTGCTCATTCTGCGGAGGTGCCCAGGTCAGAAATGTCTTACAGGTCTTACATAAATGCTCTGAGCTAGACCTTGCAGTGTTCCAATTATTGCTGCCACATTTTTAAGCTAATGAATCTTGTTCCAGTTTTTTCCGGAAGGTGGAGGAGGAGAGAGCTGGTAGAGAACCTCCCAGGTGATTTATGGAAGGAGGGTTGGCTGACCTGCCAGTGGCCAGGAGTCCTTATGTGCACTTAGAGCTATCAAGGTCAGTGAAGGCTCATCTCAGGCAGAACTGCTGGGGCAACTGCACAAAGGGCTTTGCTGGGAAGTTTGATTACAAGGCAAAATAGATGATGTTACTCTGATTCACTCTGCAGGGCTTCCTCCTCTTTAAATTTATTTTTGTAGACTGTATTCTGAGTGTAAGCACAATAGGCAAGTAATTTAGGTAATCGGAGTCATCTTGATTGGACCAGGCAAGGGCATTTGAAGTATTGATTGTAGCATCTGTGTGATACAATTAAAGCCAGTAGGCAGAATCCATTCATAAATCTTGGGTGAATTAGAACCATTCTTCTGCCCTTGCTTGAGGATAAACACAACTTCTTAATGTACCAAAAGTATCTTACTATGGCATTTTGCTGTCAATAGATAATTAGTTGCTAGTGTTGTCCATGTAAGACCTTTTCTCTAAAGAAAATATTCTGCTACTAAAATTGAGATAACCAAAACCCCTATCTAGTAATACCCACCTTTTTGTGGGCCCACATTAAGGTCACAGTCTTGTGATGAAATACACATTTCATTACATTTCATTACACTTGATGAGATATTTGCCTTAATTTCTGAGGCAGCAGTGGACAAAATGTGATGGCATCTATTAATTTCCTTGCTTTTAAGTGTTTCTGCTTTGTTAGTAGGGAAATAGCTAACTAAATTGGGTTTTTGAATTCGAGTTTTAAATATATTGCAAATGCATGATTTAATATATTCCCACTTGACACTGAAAGGCTGGGAAGACAAAAGATCTGCTTAGATTGTTTTCTGAGTCACAGCGCTTGCACAATGCAAATCCAGACAGAAAGCCAAGGGGTTCAGGGAAATTCTATAGAGAAAAAAATATATGCATCTTTTCTTTAGAGACTGCAGTGTATAGCCTATACTAGTCATGTGGTCTCACTTTGTTGGAACTGTGAAGCAGACTAGGCACTCCAGGGTGTAATGCATCCTACTTATCCCAGACAATGAGCTAGGCAGTGGGTCTGCACAAGAGTGAGTGAGGCTCAGCTGGGCCAAAGCGTGCACGTTTGCTGCGCCAGCAACAACAAGCAATGCTTCCTACAGTCACTTAATTGTCTGTGCATAAAAAGTGTGTTTCTCTCTGCTAAGAGGCTCAAAGAGTTCTGTTGAGAACAAGGTGGCATTCATGTTGCTTTCTGCTAGGCTCATAACCTTCTTGTGTTTTCATTCCATAAACCTAAGTATGTATGGCTAGAATTTAGCCTTTTTAGTATGATTTCTTATAATTTAGTTTTCTTTCTGTGTCCTGTCCCCAGTAAAGATCACAAGCACTGCATAAATACTCTGGCCTGGATCCAAAAAGATGGATTTCTGGAAGAGGAAAGAGTTGAAGACTGAAGTAAGAAATAATTTTTTGCTTTTGTTATCATTGTACCATATTGTAAATGTGCGCAGTAATTTGACAGGACTGTTGATGCTCAAGTGCATTTCCCTGAATTAACATCAGAGCTGTAGTACTGACTTAGGGTGCTTAGTTTCTTGTAGAACACTTAAACTTACACTGAAATATATATATATATACATCTATATCTATATCTATATATATATATATATATGGACAGTTCACATCTAAATGCTTTTGGGGATATCACCATAAAAGACATGATGAAAGTATTGTCCGCCTCTCTGGAATCTGTGAGAAATTAAGGAAGAGTGGAAGGGACTTCTTTCAAGGCTACACAGGAACTTTGTATAGGCAGACAGGGAAATAAAACCTGTATCTCCATCCCAGGGCTCAGACCAAAGCGTGTGAAAGGATGTGACCACATCTGATACACCATCTGCATTTGAGCCTCTTGCCCATAAGTAAAATGTTATACCGTAGAAGGCACAATGGCATCCTACTCAACTCAGCTGAGGCTCCTCCTGTAAGCCTTGTGTCACATTTGCCATTTCTATGTTGATATCCTAAAGCATCTTAGGTGGCAGAACAGGTTTCTGGGCAAGCAATTGAATCAAGTTCAAAATGTTTAAGGACTAAGCCTAAAATTATTAAATCATGGAAATGAGCCAGAGAATTAAATATTTGATTGGATTACTTGAAAAAAAAGTTGAAGATTGTAGTAATCTAAGCAAAAAGCAACAAAATAGACCTAATGCAGGTTTTTTTTTGGTTTTTTTTTTTTTTTTT
>VYZP01010645.1:0-12600 GCA_013400635.1 Hypocryptadius cinnamomeus | reverse complement strand
TGTGTATATCAGAGCCTGAACTCCCCCAGTGATGCTGCCTTCTGAAAGCCTTGAAGTGAGATGTTTTTGATAGCTTTATAATTGCTTCCTTTAAGAAAATCCCTGCTGAGGGAATTTAATGTGTTGTTTGAGGGGCTTTTTTTCAGTCTGAGTTTCCCAGAGAATGGTCAGTCTAGCTTTAGTCTGAATTCAAACAGGAAAATATTTTTCATAGTATTTTTATTTTAAACTTAGTTAAAGTTTATAATGTCAACCCTGTAATAATTCTCTTTCAAACACAGCTTGAACTTTCCAAGGGGGCAGGGAGAGAACAAATGCAATTGGATATGAAGACAAGAATTATGATGATTTCTCCTTTATGGAGAAATATTTGGTTGCTGCCATCTGGACTTGTAGGTCATTCTTTTCTCAATCCTCTATGCATGAAAACCACCCTTAGGATAGGGGAGCAAGACAAAATCTACACCAGAATGTCTGCCTGCCCCAACAACCCCTTGAAGTCCTGAGTATCTGCAACCATAATCCTGCTTTAAATTTATGCTTAGATCTGACCCAAACCTTCAGCTAGTTAGAAAAGAAGTGAAAATAGGTAAGAAAATTTGGAGTTGCAGAAATAACCTGAACATACTTTGGTGGCTGGTTCACAAGATGCATCCATCCACGTACTTTGAATTCTGCAAACAACACCTCTCAAAACTTTTCCTTTATATGCCTATTGGTGTTTGAGAGTTATCAGGTACAGCTTGGCAATTTAAACAGAAAACAAGGCAGTCTTGAGAGAGAGCTAGCAGAATTAAATGTACAACCCTTACTGACTCCCACTGCCTGGTGAAGACACAAAAATGGGCAATGGCAGGTGGATTTTCACATTGTCCCACTGAGAGGAATAGAAAACTTGCTCTCTGCATCTTAAAGGCTCAAAGAAATGTCATGACCCTGACATACGCTCTTATACATGCTAAGAACAATAATGTGTTTGGCAGTGACACACACAGGACTGGACCAAGAGGCTGGGAAGTACCTCTGCACCTGGTGCAGTAAGAGCAGGTGATTGTGTCACTGTTGTTTGGTGCTGCCAATGATCAATAAAATGGCCAATAAATGGTTTCTGCTGCTGCAGAAACTCTCAGGAGAGAGCAGGCCAAGCACTCTACAGGGGAGGCAGTGAAGGAATCTGTCACTGATTCATCCATGGGAGCAGCCTGATGCTCCTAGGGCAGAGAGAACAGCAGGTGAGGAGGAGGAGGCCCCCCAGAGCATCCTCCAACGGCAATGACTGCTGCCATGGCAACAGCAGCTATGTGGTAGAGGAGGAGACAGGCACCAGCTGTGGCTGGGTGATTGTTTTTTCCTTTATTTTCAGCAGAACTGCTCAGTACTGTGTGGCTAGATTTGAAGGACAAAAGGGCAGATGCCCCTCTGCCAGCAGTGCCACCCCAGCAGCTCTTCCCACAGACTGCAGGTACCTGTACACCGCTCTGAGCACAGGGCACTCCCAGTCTCTATTAGACCCTGAGCTCCCCTGCACTATTTTCACTCATTTAACAAAATTCCTCCTTGCTTTCTGTAGATGTGAGATAAAAAGAATCACTAAAGTGCCCCCACAGCTGTAATCTGCAGACTACAGGCACAGTATGCTCTCAGCTGCACTAGCACAGAACCCTGTAGCTTCATCCCTACTCCAGATTTAGTTCCTTATAACCCAACCATCCTGCCCTGGAGATTCCTAGATCAAACCCTGCCCCTGGCATGACACCTCTGATCCTAGCTGTGATCACCTAAGGAGTTCAGTGTGCAAGTCTAATCCAGTCTCCTTCCATTCTCAAAGACACCTGCAGAAGGCAAATTATCCACAGATAAGGAGATGACTCATATTCTGGAAATGCAAGCCCTTAGCATCAGATAGGATAAATTGCCCTCTGAGGGCAACAGAGAGACACGACTCAACCAAATTAAAGTGTGATATTCACGTCTCTATCTCTGATGAAGTGACTCTCATCTGCAGAGTAATGTTGCCTACAGACCTACTGAGTCTCATTCATCTGACACAATTTACTCCCATTTCTTGCTCCCTGCAGCTGAGTCAATGGCTCACATATTCAGGGCTGTGCTACAGCCTCTCCTCTGCTTGGGGACCCCATACCAGACACAGCTAAATATGGCCCTGCCTCCTTGTTGCAAGATGCCAGCTTCAAAATATGTGTTTCTCCCAGACAGAAATTATCTGAGCAATGCCATTAGCAATTGTACCTATAGGGCACATTCTGAACTCCAGTTATGGTGTGATTGCCCAGAGAGTCCATAGAAACTCAAATAACCCATTTTGGTACATTTACCAATTATCATGCAAGGATGAGTAAGAAACAATTTGCTGTTTAAAATCAGCAAATGAAATCAAGACAACTTTCATCTTTATGAATTTCATTTGATTTTCCTGTACTCCAGATGAACTCCCACCCCCAAACCAGAAGTCATAAGTGATTAATATATATATATTTTACTGAAAGCCACCAAGGGCACTAAATTAAATCTGCAGTGCTCTCCGTCTCTCTACCACACACATAAATGGTCTGGAAGCCTGTGCAAGACTTCCTATTGGAGTGAGATTGCCAGCCAGCCTAAGAGCTATTAGTGCTGGTTAGAGAGTCGCAGAATGATTTAGCAGAATTTTAAATGATTGCTGCAGCAGCATGCTCCACACTGGAGACTGGACACTGTTCTTGGAAGTGCATTTGGAAAAAGCTTATGATTTTAAAGTCATCTGACCCATCTCTTGGTGTTTCACATTCCTTTAAGTATCTTACTCAGGCACACACACGTTATCTTTTCATGATTTACCATCAAACTTCCTGTTTTAAATACCAAAATCAAGAGTATCTCAAATGCTGCTCATTTCAACCCTTCCTGTTGTCTATCTATGCCAGTAGCTGCTGTGAATGGTTTCACAAGGGTCACAGGGCCACCAACGTATCAAGACCCTTTCCAATAGTGAGTGATAGTTGTGCATCATGCAAATCACATTGACTTGCAGCCTACATCTACCAAAAGTGCACATTTACTAAAAATCTATTGTACTCAGACAAGCAAACCATGAAATCCTCCAGGTGTCTCAGCACTAGCCTTTCTGATAAAAGGAAAGCATATAAAATCACATAGATTTTTCTGTTCACATAGACAGTTTTTAAAGGATTATTCTCATCAGGCAAGTGGAAATTATAAATCCTGTCAGCATAGAAACTGCAGCTGCATTTGGGTCTTGAACCTTGAAATTCCCATTTTTTTTCCCAGTGAAAACAAGTGGTGTAAGAATTTGAGGGTCAGGGAGTGAGGATGTGAGAAAGGGGACAGATGGTCATCTTTTAGATGTCTGCACAGAATGAAAACCATCTTTAAATGGAATCAGACATTTGTAGTTTCCTCTCCAAAATGCCAGATTGAACTAAAGGCTATGAGAGATTAGGATTTTGCCCAATCCTACCAACTTCAATCATCATCTTGACAAGGACTTGAACTCATCTAGTAACTTAGGTTAAGAAAAAACCTTTTCTCTTTTGAATTATGACAGAACCACCTGTTTTGGGAAAGCCTTCTTATTTTCCAGAATGAATGGTAACCTCCAGTTGGATTCTCTTTGCAGCTTGTGCTAGACAAAGCACTGCTAAAGATTTTCTCTTCCTAAGCTGCAGTTTGGACAAATGTGAATCTGGGAATAAAAAACAAAAGGGAAATATCAGAGTCACATGGAAGACTTATGATTTGCCTACAGGAACCCAGGCAGAGGTGAAAGAGAGCCTCTACACTAAAGAAAGATATTTCTGTTCTCATTTGCCCTTGTGAGAAAATTTATATACGACCCTCACATATCTATCTTGGTGCTTCCTTGCCTGTAAATAAATGGCCAGGACTTGAAACCATAAAATCTATTGAGCAAGAACTAAAATGTCTCAAACATACAGAAAGGTTCCTCAGACTCCATAAGCCTTAGACACTTAGTAAGGGCAAGTGGCTTTACTTGGAGTTCCTCCTTGTCAATTCTGCCAGACAGTAAGATCTTATGCCACAAAACTCATGATTACTGAGGTTGTCACTCTGATGGAAATGGGTATGTTTTCAGTTGTCTGGTCTGGTTATTCTGTCCAACATTTGCTTTTGTACCATTCCAACTCCTATCAGAACATGCCACTGTCAAATGGTGAAGTCCATTTCATGGTCCTCTGCTGGTCCTTCTGGTGCTAGCCCATCCTCAAAGTAGCTTCCTCTCCTCCCTCCTGTTGTCACACCCCTGTCTCATTTCTCTACTTTGTCTTTCAATGCTGAGGCTGTCATTGCCTGCATTTCATCCATCAGAGATGATCAAGCACTGGCAGAAGAATGACATTGGTAGGTTTATTATGGGAAGAATAAGAAGACCAGTTTTTCAAATCTGTTTTTTCCCCCTAGCTTTATACAAAGCCCACAGGACCTAGCTTGGCAGATGGTTTCCTCCCTTTTCAGCATGAAAAACCATGTGAGCTAGTCACCAACATAAATGAGCTGGGGAAGTATTTTCCTTGTGAAGTCCAGCCCCAGAGGGATGCTATGAGGTGTCGCAACACCGTTATGAAGTTCTTGCTAAAAGCCATATAAAAGACACTGTAAGCTGGGGCCACTGACCATTGCAGTCAACTGTAAGATTTTCAAGGGCTTTGGACCTTAGAAAACATTAAGCATGGGAATACATAATTTCCCAATAAATCCCCAGTCTCTGAAAGGCATGGGGTTTTTTGTGGGAGGGAAAATTTGGAGAGTGTTATGATGAGCAGTGAGCAGTGATGTTATCTACAACTTCCCTGCGTGGAATCTTTAGATATTATCTGAATCATCTTTCACAGACAGCAGGGTTGCACCAGAGCTTCCCCTTACCAGGTCATGCTCCAAGAACAGTCGGTCTCCTCAGAGACTTTTTCAAGAGCAGAGAAATCCCCCACGTCCCAAAATCAAGTTCCTACCCTTTACTTCAAATGCCCTGGCACCCCACCACTTGTCAGAATCATTCAAATTCAATCCAAAAACTCCATAAATTCTGCATGTTTTTCTTTTCCCATTTTGGTTTCTAGTCTGGTTTGGGACAGATGTCTGGCATCCCTGTCCTGATCCAGAGGAAGGTGCAAGCTTCCCTGATCCAGCACTGCTGCACACCTGCTGACCCACAACAAAAACCAGGCCAGGTGCCCCAGGGCTTTTCACAGTTCAAACTGTGTCTCAGGGCTGGCTTTGGCTTAACTCCAACTTCACATTTTCTGGCTTGGCAAGTAATTTCCTCATTTTATCCTCTCCTCCCTTCCTTGACACCATGCCACAAAGTTCTTTGTCTCAAGGCCAAAGGCAACTACACAGACTCTTCTGATCCCTGACAGAAGGAATGTAATAGCCATCCCAGGGATCTGTCTGACATTAGTCAGAAACTTACTTGCTAAAGCACACAAACATGGTTTTCGAGGAGCTGATGTGAATAGAACTTCACATATTTTAATCTCATGCATTAGTGAGAGTTTTGTTTTACATTCCTGGGACTGTAGAGATGTGCCAACTTTAGGTGGGCCTGACCTTACAGTCAAAAAGAGGTGGAAAAAAAGTGCAACTAATTTATTTTCAAGCGGTAAGGATCAAATCTCCATAATTAAATTACCTGGCAGTTAGAAACAGGGCATAAACAGGGCTACCATTTATGGAGAGAGAATGTATTCTCTTGTGTGCCTGCTACGGCCTATGAACAAACTCTGTTCATATTTAACATTTCCTGAGTTAGGTTCCCTCAAATTTGAGAGCAAACAGCAAGTCCTGGTCCAGGGTTCAAGATCCAGCAGGAAGATGGATGGATAAAGAAATGTGAAGAGAGGTCCATAACACAGAATATTTGCTGGGGGGGGATGGAATAAAAAAGAAGTCACAAGAACAAACCACCTCCCAGCTCAGAAGAAGTACTGATTTTGTAATCCGCTATAGAGAGACCAATTTCTACCTCTCTATGCAATTGTGTTTATATACGTATATATACACACACATATATAAATGCCAGACCATAAAAAGCTGTAGGAAAGTGTTGATTCTGTTTCAACTAGTGCAGACTGTCTATTTTTCAACTAGAGACTGGATTCCACTTCTGTGAAACACATAGGTACCATTTTAGTGTGTCTTTGTTAGCTCCCTTTCTCCATGCTTTTATTGCCAAGCACAATGTCATATGATACGGAATGTCCCTCTGGTCAGTTGGGGTCTGTTGTCCCAGCTGTGTCCCCTCCCAGCTCCTCGTGCCCCCAGCCCACTCTCTGGTGGGGTGCTGTAAGAAGCAGCAAGGGCCTTGATGCTGTGCATGCTCTGCTCAGCAGCAGCTAAATGACTTGGACACAGGACTGAAGGGGATACTCAGCAAGTTCACAGAGGATACAAAATGGGGAGGAGCTGTTCACTCCCTCCAAGGCAGAGAGACCTCGACAAATGAGAGCCCTGGGCAATCACCAACAATGTGAAGTGCAACAAGGGAAATGCCAGATTCTGCACCTGGGATAGGGCAGTCCTGGATGTTGGAAAGGGGAAGTTGGAGAGCAGTGCTGTGGAAAGGGACCTGAGGGTCCTGGTTGGTGGCAAGCTGAACATGACACAGCAGTGCCCTGGCAGCCAGGAGAGCCAAGACTGTCCTGCAGAGAGTCAGGCACAACATGGCCAGACGGGAAAGGGTGGAGCTTGTCCCGCTCTGCTCTGCACTGGGTCAGTGTCACCTTGAAAACTGTGTCCAGTTTGTGGCACCACAATATAAGAAAACTATTAGAGTGACCAAAGGACAGCTCTGAAGATGGTGAAGGGCCTCAGTGGGAAGCCGTATGAGAAGCAGTTGAGATCACTCTGTCTGTTCAGCCTGGAGGAGACTGAGGGGAGACCTCACTGCAGTTACAGCTTCCTTCTGAGGGGAAGAGGAAGGGCAGGCACTGATCTCTTCTCTGTGGTGACCAGTGACAGGACTCAAGGCAATGGCCTGAAGTTGTGTCAGGGGAGGTTTAGGTTGGATATCAGGAAAAGGTTCTTCACCCAGAGAGTGTTTGGGTACTGGAACGGGCTCCCACATGGAGGTGGTCTCAGCACTAAGCCTGACAGATTTCAAGAAATGTTTGAATAATACTCTCAGGCACACGGTGTGACTCTTGGGAATGGCACTGTGTGGGGCCAGGAGTTGGACTTGATGATCCTTGTGGGTCCCTTCCAACTCACCTTATTCTGTGATTCTGTAAAACATTCCTGTGTTGTTAACACTTTTTTAAAAACTATAAATACAAATCATAGTGCCATACAAACTACTGTGAATAAAATTAACTGTATCCCATCCAAAACCAGCACACCATGGCTCCTGAGCAAATAGAGTTTGTTTGTTTGGGCTGGGTTTTTTTTGGAGGGGCATAACTGTTTTTTACTGAGATTTTTCCACAAGCCATACATTTGTTTAGCTTTTGTGAAACTCTTCCCCTTGATCCTCGTGTTACTGTAGTAATCCAGTAATAGAAAACTGAGGAAATGTTATGTGTGAGAAGAACAAAACAGTGGGAGTTTACCTAACCACTGCTCTTGAAAGTTTAAGTCAACTGTTGAAACTTTTTTCCAGTCTGTCACTATTATCATCAGCGTCTACCTCCAACTTGTTAATATTGCATGGAACCGCTTGTCTTGCTGTTTGCCAGCTCTGGTTCAAGCACATAAGATAGGAGGGAAGAAAGGACCAAACACAAAAGCCTTACACTTCTATCAGTAATTTTACACCCTTCCTGAATCCCAGTGGGAAGCAGAGTCTGTGCTTCACTGCTCACCAAAGAGGGTTGCCAAGGTGAAGCCAGGTACCAGCACTGTCTCTTTCCAGGGATAGGAGAGGAAAGTCTCACACTACTGTATTTTTCTACAGAGAGAGATACAAGAAGGTACAATTAATGGACCTACCACCTTCCACTTTCCCACTGAGCTACACATCCCCCAGCAGAGCTGATGGGAAATCCTGAGGAGCTACAGAGGGTTTCAGGTTGAAAAATATTTTAACAGGTATAAAATCACTGAACGAATTAACCTGCAAAAACTGTTTCTTTTTCAGACCCTGGTCACTTATCTCAGAAGAGTCCTTCTGAAAATGTCTTTCCTACTTTACACAGACTGCTGCAAATATTGAGATTATTTAATTATTTATTATTTATTTTTACCAGAACACTATCAACTACAACGCTGTGGTTTAGTTATCAGATTATTTTTTATGGACAATGTAGTAGAGCTGTCAACAAGAACAGGTGTGTGTGTGGGAGGACTAAAGAAAAGGCAAGCATCTAATGCAAGAAATATTTAGGTTCTTTCCCATGAGTAAAGCCTGAAATCTCCTTGATACCTCTCAGGCAGTGCTGTTCACAAGAAACTATGTGCATACCAAACAGAGCAAAAGGCTTCAAAGCGTTGATCAGAGAATTACACAGCCACAGTAACTGCTGCATACTTTTGTCTCACACACAAATTCACAATGGGGCTGAGAAGAGTATCTGAAAAACTGTTGCTGCTGCTGCTGCTAGTTTCATTAGCTAAAACACATCTCCCTTGGAAAAATAAAAAAGGAATAGAAATGTCTTTTGCTGACATTGTCATTCCCTGCTGCCCAGTAAATAAACATAACATCTATTTGTCACCATGGAAACATCTTCCATGGTCCAAACTATGCAAAGGAGAGGTATTTGAGAAACTCAGAAGTCTGAGGAAATGAGCAAGTATCTAACCTAAAACTTCATGTAGTGTCTCTTTTTACTTTGCTAATTTTTTGTTTTTCTCTCTAGGGTACAAGCATACGTATTTTAGAAGAAAGCAGTATGTATCTTGGATATGAAGCTTAAACATTTGCTTAAGATGCTGCCCCTACTGTGCCATGTTTCTCCCTCTTCCCTGCCAGAGAGGGATGTGCAAATAACTCCTTATTTGTAAATCTAAAAAGCACTTGTTTCTCCAGGGACACTGAATTTTTTCTTCTCATATTATGCATCAAAGTTAGAAAGACACAGCCACGAGCAACATAAATAGTGTATATGCATGAACAAAGCTTGTCTTCTGCCCACAGTGGGTAGGCAGTCAGCTGGAGATGTGACAAACATGCCTCCTCCTTCCTGGGGGACTCTGGTGACACTGACAAGGGTCTGACCACCCTGCCTGCTTGGGGACAGATGCCCACTGAGGTGGCACCGTGCTGGTCCCCTAAGTCCCATATAGATTTGTCTTTCATTTGCACAATATATGACTTATGTAGGACTGGATACTTCCTTTCATAGTTCCCCTATAGCAACTGCTGCAAAATTAAGGTGAAAATAATCTGTCCTTCTGGAGTCCTTTATCATAAGGGCTATGGCAACCTGCAGACATTAGAGGAACATCAAGGTGCATGTGAAAAGACGTTCTTGTTTCTAGCACTCTAAATGGCTACAAACTTGGGAAGATGTATCCTCCTTATAATCCATACTACCTCCTGAGACAAAGGAAATAAGGAGAGGAAACATTTGCATTTATGAGTATGCCTGGACAAAGCAACTTGTTATTTACCAGCTATCCTGTGTGCCGTGTACAGGAACTCAACATCACACCCAAGGATCATGACCTTCACAAAATGTGCATGTAAGAGACATCTTGAATATTTAATTTGGGAGAATTTGTGTTCCCTGGTAAAGGAGACAGTGCAGCTCAGGGGCAGCAAACCAGCAGGCTGACTGCAAATAGCATTTGCATTTCTACCTACAGCCCAGCTCCAGAAAGCAAAGGACGTGTGAGGTCTGAGCTGCTGAGGGAGCACAGGTATAAACAGAAAGCTGGAAACCAGCTTCAAAATAAAAATTATGAGAAAAGGGTGATTTGAGACCTAGAGGGGTCATCAGCTCAAATGCCTTTGCCTGTTCTTCCCTATGAAATAGTAGAGATGTGTGTGTATGCTGTGCATCGAAAACAACATCTTACCTTGATGACCTCAGATCCAAACTTGAGATTTTCTGTCCTAGTTGGTTTATTAGGGTGAGAATCGCTTTCCTTCAGTGGAGCAGCTCCTGGTATTCACCAGTGTCATGGAGAGGAAGACTGATTTCTGTAGAACTTTGCCTTTTTAGTTTTGATTTCTTTTCAGCCAAAGAAGTGCCCTTAATACTAAAAAGTGAATATGAACCTGTTTCACTCCTGCACCCTTCTTCTGAGCAGCACAGGGATAAAATCTGATTTCTTTCATTTTTCATAGCAGTTTATTATTTCTCCTTGGGACTGCAAGAACTTCTCTTAAACCTCACACATGGACACACAGACACCTCTCTCCCCTAGCAAAACTGTTTTTCCACAGGTTTCCAGTGCTTGTTTCTCACAGCTGGGGGCCCCTTGCCTGCCTGAGATACAGCCCAACACACATTTCTGCAAATAAGCCAGAGCAAACAGGCACAGGCTTTGGGGGGGTTGGTATGTGGAGTTTGGGTTCATGCTCAGCTTTAGCATTTCTGAGTTTCCGTCTTCCTGAATTTCTTCGGGTTTTTTTAAATATTTTTTTCTTTCCCTGTCATCTCTCTGACATCATACATTCTCCACTAATTCCTGTCTTTGTCTTCTTTCCACAGATAGATATCTCTAACCAGCTTTCATATCTATTGTTCTTCTCCTCCTCTCTTGCTTTAGCAGTATAATTTCTCCTCATGTCAAGTGACTTCTGCCTTTTCATCTACCTTATTTTTCCTCAACTTCAGACTCTGCTCATACCAATNCTACCTTATTTTTCCTCGACTTCAGACTCTGCTCATACCAATGTATAACTGTGTAACTATTCATCATCTTTAGTTGAGTACTCTTGATTTATTCACTGTGAGAAAATAATTTGTCCACACTTATCCCTGCAGTACTAAGCTTCAGCTATCACTTTTCTTCTCATGCTCATTGACACAACTATAGTACATGTCCTAATAATACCTTTCCAACTGTTAACAATCACTTTTTCCCCAAATACCAAGAGTAGATGAAAGTTCCCCTTCAGAAACTTTTTTCAACAAATATTTCCCAATATGCTTCCTTTATTTAGGGTGCATAAATCCAAATAAGTAATGAGATCCCAGGGCACTGGCAATGGAAAAACATAGAAAAGACACAAAGTTACGTAGGGTGGTATATTTTTTCACTGCCTTTCACTTTGGGGTGGAAAAAAGTCTGATTTGTAAAAACATCCCATTCCCTCTACACATCGCAAATATAAAAATGGATTTTTTTTTCCATATGATTTCTTGCTGATTTGATCTGGGAAGTCAAAGGTGGTAGTGGTCAGAAGCAGCTATGCTGGCTGAACTTTAGCGAAAAGGTGGCGCAGCTTTTAATTTCACAGTACTCGGTTTTGCAAAAATCTTGGTCCCTCACTTCCATGAACATTAAAATTCATTGAGTTCAACTATTTTTTTATTAAAAATGGAAAAAATTACACAAGTTTAGCTTGTGATTAGGAAGTATGTGTTTATTTATAGACCCATTTGTTGCCTAAAAGCATTTCTTTTACATAATTGCGTCTTCAGACTGTTTGCTTATGTCGATCAGAAAATGTATTTTGGAAGATTAGGTCATTTGTACTTGTGCAAATCTGAGCAATAATTCAAATAAAGCAAGGTCACTTTAAATGAAAACCATGCCTAGCACAGGGATAAACCCATTAAATTAAAATCACTGAACATAAGACTCTGTTGATCATGTACTTACAGTGGAAACTATCAAATGAAGACACTTTCTATTTACTAATTTATGTCAATGCCACAAAGGTGGATGAAATTCTCTTTAAAGTGTAAAGGTGGTTCATACATATCAGAAGGTCAAATAGGAATTGATTTCCAGTTGGCAGTAAGTTCATGTTATTTCTATCAGTCACTGCAAATAGATAATACTTGATTTTTAAAAGTAAGAAAACCAAAAAACTCCAGGAGGGGTAAACAACCACAAAAGCCAACCAAAGATGCTAGGTTGATCTCGCTGTTATATTTTAAGAATTTGAAGCAGAACAATTTCATTAGTAGCATCAATTACTGGGTTTTTGAAACAAGGTGATAATTCTGTCCATAATATTGGAATTTACATTGTTCATGCAAAAGCATAATTCCAGACGTATTCATCAGGCCTAAAAACTTTACGCAGGTACTTAACTTCACACTTGAGTAGTTCTGCTGAATGCAAACCTGTAGTTCTCTTGTGCCCACAAAGTGAAACTGTTTTTTTTATTTCTAATAGTCAGAATTTCTTGATAATCATTACACTGAATGAGTGGTTTTCAGGTTATTTGCAAAATATATGTGTTTAAAATTTAGACACCTAAATTGTGCAGTACTGTCTGTGTTCTTCCCATGGATGACTGAAATGGGAACTTACTCCATGGAATTACATACATTCTCTGTGTTTGAGGAAAACAAAAAAAGTGTATATACTTCAGCTACTCAAGGCTTTGCTGAATGAAACCTCAGTGAATAGAGGGGAGCTGCACAATGGTCATTTTGTAAAACATTCACCTCTGCTAAAACTGGAATATACAAGAATTTTTCAACATGCGCAGAAATGTTCCTG
>VYZP01010643.1:0-13691 GCA_013400635.1 Hypocryptadius cinnamomeus | reverse complement strand
TTTAAACCCTGCTTTTGGAAGCAAGAATTATCTAATCACTCGCTAGCTTTTATAATAAAACATTTATCATGGAACATTAATCCATTAGTACTTATTTTCCATCCCATCCTTTCACTAGCACCTTGCTTTGAACAAGGTTGAGTTTGGCTGTGATTTTTCCTTTTATCATATATCATAGTTACATGATGGGACACACCAACATTGAATTAAGAAAAAAATTTTGCACTTTGCTTGAACTTGGCACCCAGATGTTCTGCTTGTGCTTCCACTGTAAAAAAAATAGTGCATGTGTGAGTTCTGGAATAAGTCTTTCATTGTAATGTACCAGGGTTTCGTGGATGTAAGGAGGCATGTGGAAACAGCTAAGAATAATTACCTGCTAAAGAAAAACCTGTGTTTAACTAGCTTTGTTTTTTCACAGCTTTAATTTGCATAGCACATCACCAAACTGCCACACTTAAGCCCTCTGGCATTAAAGGCAAAAAATTAAATGCTTCAGGGGAACTTTCTGCTTTATTATGTTTTGTTTTGCCAAATTAGAGATTAAAGGTAACCCCTGACTAAAAAGTGCAGTCCTTGACTCTGTGATGACACATCACCTATGGTGCCGTGTGGCTGATCAAAGGTTGGACTTCCTCGGACTCTTGCTGGACCTGGATTTTCAAAGCCACTGCTCAACGCAGTGTCAGCTCAGGACCAGAGGGTGACATCTCTTCTTACAGCACAAAGCCAGTGAGAGGAAGGGGAGCACTCACGGAACACCACAGTCTCATTCTGTTTTCTTCAGCTCCCCCTGAAAAGAGGGAAATAAACAAAGAAAGGGAAGGTGAGAAAATAATGAAAAAAAAGGTTGGAAGGTCCTTGAGGAACAAAACCCAGAATGTCTGTGCAACTGAGAAATCTCTGCTTATCTGTGGCCTTTGTGTGCTGCTCTTCCAAGCAGAAGCTGGATGCCCAGGTAGGCAGGTAGGTATCTGTGGAGACATCTCTGGAGATCATGACAGCTGGATCTCTTCTCCATTCCCCAGAGTGTGCTGGGACCAGAACAGGAATCAGGCTGCAAAACTCAGTTGAACCCAAGATCATTCCCCTTCACACATCTCAACATTGATGCTGTGTGCCCCCCGATGGGGTTCTGCAGGCTGGTGTCAAAGAGAGGCTGCTGCATTTGTTTCCCATTTCTATTAAGAAATGTTCCATTTGTGAGCCAAAAACCACCCCTTTCTGTAGCATGCATTACAGAATGTATGAAACATCAGAGCCAAATCCTGTGAACTCTGGGTGTAATCTTTACTGCTGGAGTAGATCCTTTGCAACCCATAGGTGTAATAAATACTATGTCAAGCTTTTACAGAACAAGAGCCAAACTATTATTTATTGTAGCACTGGAAGACCCTGATTCACTCCACCTCTCTTTGCAGATTTAACTGAGGCCTGTGTCGAGGACTGGCTTTAGGCAGGCTGCAGCCCAGGAAGATGAGTGACTTGAGTGACCACAGTGATTCATGAGGCTTGGGTAAGTCAAATAAAATGCACACACAGAAAGAAACTGTCCACTGAAGAAAATTACTCCTGGGAAACAGGGAATCAAGAAGGAGAGGATTTTGAAGACCATACATTCTTTCATTATTCAGATATAAACTTTCCTTTCTGGTTGTTAATAGATCGATGAGAGAATTGTGGCCTCTGTGGTCCCCAGAGGAAAGTGCCTGTCACCCTATGATAGAGCCTATTACCCTGTGGGGGCTTAAGGTGGCACAAAGTAACAGAACACAGATACCGGAGTAGTTCTTTGTACATTTCAGACTTTAATCTTCATTACAAGTCTCCCTATGATTTTGGAAGAGAATAAATTTTTGTCTTTTCACTGTAGGTTTTTAATCCTCAGATAATTGTTGTGCATCCTACACCTGTAATTTTCATAGAGCTTCTGTGGACATTAGAAGAAATTTTGTGTGCAAAGACAGATGCAATGCAGGTTCAAAGAAAGCAAGCAAGTCACTGAGCAAAAGTCCCTAAAAAAATCACTTTAAAATTTTTTAGTGTCCAAGCATTTAAAATACAACAATGTGGTCATGGTTGGAACATGAAAAGTCAACTCCTTAATAAAGTCACATTTTCTTAACTTATTCCAGTAATTCTTTCCTACTAATTTATGTGGAAGTTTTATCTTTGCAACACAGGACACATATATGCACAAGACTATATTCCTATACTTCTAAAAATATCTATCCTTTCAGAATACTTGTATTTTCAGTATTCTAATGTTCATATTTAAAATACCCTTCTTTTTTTTTCATGTATGCTTCACTTTTTATTAGAAAAAGCTCTTCAGATTTTTTTACCATAGGTAATTCAAAGTTATATTAAAAATTATGTGGACTGAATATCCAAATATTACAATTAACAGAAAAAAAATTATTTTCTTTCTTCCCATTGGGAAAACAGTAACTGCCTTCTCAAACCAAGTTATCAGCTCAAGAATCTGAGAATTTCTGTCATTAAAATGGTATTACCTCATTTTTTAAGTTCATTAAGTGCAGGTGTGTGTAAATGATCTGATGGAATTCCCTCAGCACCTACTGAGCCAAAGATTAGCTCAGCACTTGTGTCAAAATGAGGAACACCAATTTTTGAAGCTGGGGGCTGTTCCAGTGGGCAGGAAGATGCAATGAAGTCAAATTCAAATCACTTTTCTTCTTCTGGAATCAGACTTACTTGTATAAATAAGAACATGTAAAAAAATATGTTGTGAAATATTATACAATAAATAGGAAACAATGGAGTACAATACAATAAATAGATCTCACATTATTGAAGAGTCATGAAACCAGAAACTGAACTTTCTACCACCTGCTGACACTGGACAACTATTAGGAAAACCTCTTTTGACAGGGTCATCATATCTTTTGATGAGCCTTCTGACCTCTCCACACTTTGCTGGAGGGCATTCCTGCATGATCCAGAACGTCTTACTCAGTCTGGTGCACAATGGTCCTGAGAGATGTTTATAATATATGAGAGACCATTCAGAGGGACCTTGACAGGCTTGAGGGTTGAGCCCATGTGAACCTCATGGAGTTCAACAAGGCCAAGTGCCAGGTCCTGTAGCTGTGTCAGGGCAATCCCAAGGACAAGTACAGGCTGGGTGGAGAATGGATTGAGAACAACCATGGGGAGAAGGACTTGAGAGTGATGGTGGACAAAAAGCTCAGTATGACTTGGCAATGCATACTCACAGCCCAGAAAGCCAGCTGTAGGGTCATGGAGATCAGGAGAGGTGCCTGAGGACTAAAAGACAGCAAATGTCACTCCACTCTTCAATAAAGGCAAGGAGGAGGATCCAGGGAACCACCTGCCAGCCAGCCTCACCTCAATCCCTGGAAAGGTGATGGAACACCTCATTCTGGAGGCCATATCTATCCACATGGATTATAAGAAGGTGGTCAGGAGTAATCATCATGGATTCACTAAATGTGAAATCATGCTGATTGCCTTATAGGATGAAACAACTGCCTGGCTGGATGAAGGGAGAACAACAGACATTGTATACCTCAATTTCAGCAACACTTTCAGTACTGTCTCTCACAATACCCTCACAGGCAAACTGAGGAGGGAAGTGAGGTGGATTAAGGTGGATTGAGAACAGGCTGAACAGCAGATCCCAGAAGGCCATGATCAGGGGCAGAGGGTGCAGTTGGAGATTCGACACTTGGCCCAGCATTGTTTAACTCATTCATCAATTTCTTGGATAAAGGGGCAGAGGCTGCCTCAGCAATTTCCCCAGTGACAGAAAGCCAGGAGGAGGGGCCAGTATTTCAGACAGCTTCAGGGGGACTGTGGCAGGTTAAAGAGATGGGCAGAGAAGAACAATCTGAAATTCAGGAAAGGCAAATGCAATGTGCTGCATGTGGAGAAGAATAACCCCAGGCATCATTACAGGCTGGGGACCAACCTGCTGGAAAGCATCTCTGTAAAGGTGACGAAACACTGGAACAGATTGCCCAGAGGTTGTGGAGTCTCCCTCACTGGAGATATTCAAGAACCATCTAGACACTATCCTGTGCCAAGAGCTCTGGAATGACCCTGCTTGAGCAGGAAGGTTGGACCAGATGGCTGTGGTCCCTTCCAACCTGACCCATTCTGTGATTCTGTGCCCTGGGCTGCATCAAAAGTAACATGTCTAGCAGGTCAAGAAAAAGGATTTCCCCGCCCTACTCTAATCTTGTGAGGCTCCACCTGGAGTACTGTGCTCAGCTGTGAGGATCCCAACATAGGAACAAAATGGACCTGTTGGAGCAAGTCCAGAGGAGGTCACAAAGATGATCAGAGAACTGGAAAACTTAAAGAACAGGAGCCTACAACTGGAGCTGGAGAGGGATTTTTTAAAAGGGCCTGCTGGGATATGTTGAGAGGTACTGGCTTTAAACTGAAAGAGAGTAGGTTTAGATCAGATGTTAGGAAAAAATTCTTTACTGTGAGTGGGGTGAGGCACCAGAACAGGCTGCCCAGAGAAGCTGTGGATGCTCCATCCCCAGAAGTGTTCAAGACCAGGTTGAATTAGGCTTTGAGCAACCTGATCTACTGGAAGGTGTCCCTGCCCATGGCAGGGGGTTGGATCTGGATGATTCTGAAGGGCCCTTAAAGCCCAAATGATTCTGTGATGCACATGCACATTGGAGAAACAGTCCCGTTTAAAGCTGATCTTCACCACATGCAAAGGGGAGGCTTATGATCAAGCAGGACTGGCCTCCTACTCATGATCTTTATGACAGAGAAACTTAACCTTCCAGGACATATGAGCACAGTGACAGACCTCAGTGTCTTCTGAATAACAATTCAAATGCACACATTTGATTTGCTTTTTGCACTCATTAATTAAATACTTATAGAAAACTTTACAGAGGGGCAATGTTTGCAAAAAATAGCCCTTATCCTATTCTTCTTATGATAGGGTTGAATAGGGAGCAAAGCAACACTGGAGGTAGGTCTCAATCTTCCAAGAAAATTCAAATATATTTTATTTCTGTGCATTCCCAACTACAGGAAAGGTAACTCCTTTGGGATTTATCCTTTATTAGACTACCGAATGTGACCACAATCACGGGAAATACTGCATACTTTTGTCTGTATGTACTTAAAGACATTACAGGACTTCTTATATGGGGGGTACTATTAGCAGTGTCAAAATATGAAAAAAAAAATCTCCACTTAAAAAAAAGCTGCATGGAAAAAACAATCAAAATTGCCAAAGCAATACTATCACATAATTAGATTGCCTGGCATAAGTTTAATACATGAAATGTCCTCAGTTCTCATGCCATTCTCTGTCTTGATTAAGGAAGGAACTAAAAGACCAGACTTTTTCCATTGCTAAATTTTCCATTGTGAAATTTGACGTGTTCATGACTGCAGAAGCTCTGTTAATCAATAAATCACTAGACAACTTTGATTAATTAACTAGTCAACAACTCATAAGACAGTTCAGTCAGAACATCTGCATTTCCTTTTGTCCTATGGGATTTTTTAGTGAAGTAAAATGTGGCTGTTTCTTTCCCAGACTGTTTGCTTTAAATCTTCTATGGAAGAATTATGGATTATTTTTATATGTGCTTCAGTAGCAGCTAACAGCCTCTTCTAAGCTCCAGGCTTAATTTGTTCTAGGTTTTACATGATCCCACTTTAATAAGCAAGGCTGGGGGTAGAAAGAGATGCAAAGTAATTCCAGGGGTGCTTGTCTGTACCCCCGCACAAGCCTGGAGGCAAAGCCTGCACCAGAGCTCGGATGTGTGGAGCCCTCCCACAGCACCCTGCCAGCCAGGCTGCCTGTCCTGCCTGGAAACACAGAATGCTCTGCTCTAAGCAAACAGCATTGTTTTCAAAGACAATTTGCCAGCATGAGCTTTCCTGTAAAAGGAACCATCTTATTAGCACCCTGGGTGGGATGTCATCCTCCAACAGGATGTCTCCCATGGAGCCATCTAACCTGCACTCCAGTGTTGGGTGCTCAATGCTGTCATCCTTCCAAAGTCAGAGCCCAGCCCTTCTGCAGGGCATTCAGGGTGGTGGAAGATGGCAGCAAGAAATGAAGAGGCACATGTTATAGGTGAGGGCATGTTCTCTTCTGGAGAAACCTAATATTTGGATGCGTGTTGGTCAAGAGAAAACAATTACAACTGTGCACAGGGCTGTAGCTTCGGTCACAAGTTGTAGATTCAGTCACACCTGGATGTCTCTTGGATGCCTGTACAGGAAATGGATCCTGCAGAAGGAGACATATGAACTTGAAAAAATATAAACTTAATCTGACTTCATACCAGTGTTCCTATTAAGTTCCCTCAGATTTCAAATATTTTCAAGAATGTAGAAAAGAAACCCAGCATTTACTATTACTGACATACACAGTTTGCTATGCTGATTAGGCTCTTCAGTTACTTTGTGTTTTTTGCTTTATTTGAGATATAATGCTCTGTCTCACCCAGCTGACATTTCCAGACTCCCCTGACTAAGGGAGCATTGAAAACCTTCCTCCCACTCGCAAGCCCAGCAGAGACCTCTGAGCCACGCTTGGCTGCCCATGCAGGAACAGGTCCTATAACCTCTGCAGGACTGCACCACATTCTGGTTTATTTAAATATGGGAATTGCTGCCTCTACACTTATTTCCTTACAGTGGTTCCAATTCATCTGTTTTCTCCCACTGTTTTCATCATTGTTCCTCATGATAAGTCCTCTCCTTCATTTCTGCTGTTCTCCCTCACAAATCCTTGTTGCAAAAGAAGATGAGAAAAATATGAAATGCTGGGATTACTACTAGACAGAAATCCCAGTATTTCAGGCAGATCTGTTGCTGATCTTTTTAATTCTGACAAAAAAGGCATGTCTCCCTATCATTTTCCAGAACACATGAGAAGCAAAGTGTGGACCAGGGTGTCTTCCCCCAGGGCACAAGGAGTCACACAGTTTGGTAGTCATTACCCAGAGCACCATTTGAGACTTTGATTTCAAATACATGATAGCTCGGTTTCCATCTAAAGCAGCCAAAAAACAAGCAAACCAGAGAACATTACCCATGATTCTTTATCTTAATCCTTTCTTTTTTTTTTTCCGTGCCTCAGAAACAAAAAACAGAGGCTACAGAACAATATATTGAAAAAGTTGAAACATACCAACCTTTGAAGAATCACATACAAAATACTATTTTAAATCAAAAGTATGTGTGTTGCACTTTGGACCAGGTTGCCAGCTGATGTAAAACAGTTCAGCTCCTTTATCATATGGGGTTATGCCAATTTACATCAGCTGAGGATCTGTCTAATAATAATATGTGAAGCAGGGCTTCACCACATACTGTACTGAATGTTGGAAAACATCCTGTACTTAAATGCATGCAGCTCTTTAACTTGGAGTATGAGACTGGCCACATTGTTTGACATAAGGGTTAGTTTTCAGATAGTGAAATTTCAGTTGCCAGGTGCCAGAGGCAATTTATCAGACACTCATAAAATAAAGATCAAAAAGCCCATCAGTCTCCCACTGCATCTGGGATCTAGGAAGGAACACTTACAGCCCCCTATCCTTTAAACAGCTCTCACTTAAAGAGCTCACTGTTTATAATAACAAGAAAAGGAGAAAGGGGTCAGGTCAAAACCAGCTGAACAGCAGGTGGTGTTATAAAGTTTTTTTTTCACAGTTAAAACTTTTGTGAAATAGTGGTTCAAGTGTACTCATACAAGCCTTTTTCATTTTTTTAATTTGTATTTTTAGATAATTTTTGGCAATTAGAATACAAGTCACAGATGACTTGACTTTTTTTTGTCTGTTGTTTACTCATATATGTTACAAAAATAATCCTGAATGATTTCCTTTCATGCTTCCCCTTTGACTGAAAGCCCTTGCTACACACTACTGAAATTAGCTTTTAGATCCAGAACCAAAATTCCTCCAAAGTTCAAAGGGGTTTCCGAGCCGTGTTCCCGTTCATAACCAGCTTAGCTGGAATGGTGCAAGATGAGAAGTTTGGATTCAGATCTGAACCATACTATTATTTAATACTTAATGAGCACTCACACTCAGTCTTGGCTGAAGTCAGAGACATGAACCTTGCCTTCTGAAATGTTTCAATGTCGAGGCTCTGGCGTTGGCCTCAAGTCGCCTCGGTGGGGTGGAAGAAGCATCTCTCCAAGGAATGTGTCACATTCTGGTTTGAGTCCATCTCTTACGACTTCATTCCTCAAAGACAAAACAGCCAGACTCTATCAGGCAAGAATTAGCCACACATGTTCAGAGTTGTCATCAAAAACTCCCATAAGAAACCCCTCAAACGAGATGATTATAAGATATTTTGCTATTCCAGAAGAGTCAGTGAGTGTCACGTGAAAGCCTCATCTCTAGTCAGCAACTGACCATGACAACCTGACAAATTCAAAACACTAATTAAAATATAGCATTACCCATGAGGACACAGGATCAGAGAAAATGTGCCCCTGATATACTAAAAAAATCCTATGAAGTACAGAGCACACACAGCCCCCAGGGACATTTCATGGCACTGAACACACTGGAGCAGAGGGAATGTAATTTGTCTTGACTAATTTTAATCCCTTAATTTAGGTACCTGCTGAAGTTCTAAGTACAGCAAAAGGAAAGAAGAAGGTATCTAGATTAATATCCTAATTGCAGCACAACTCAGATATTTTGCATCATCCTCCAGAGGTGCTTTCCTCCATCATTCAGGCTTGGGAGCCTTGGCTCCCACACAAAACCCCTAAATTTGATCCTTACTACAGGCAATGTGACTGATGTCACTGATAAAAGCATTATTTTCTGCAGTGTGTGCTGTTTGCTCATGCATCCATTCACAAGTGTTCTCCTCTTGTTGCTCTTACCTCCATTGAGTCTAAGAGTTTCTTCACCAGAGCTTTGATTAATGGCCAGTTGTTGGGAACAGTGATGTCTCCAAGTTCACAAACCCAGTGCTCATCATTTTTCAAAAATGTAAATGTTTGTCAACAGTTACTGCACAGAGGTAATAAAAATCCATGGGAAAGAAGTGGTGTGCCTTGGATACAAATAGTATGACTATCATTAGTATTATTTGCTGGCATATGTGACTTTTGTAATAGTGACCACAATATTGTTACCATACATCAGCATTCACAGAGGCTAGTACCCCCTAATTTTCTGACTGCTATCAGGCTTCCCAAACACCTTGTCCCAGAAATCATTTTTCTATTCCAAAGCATGAGTCAGGTCTCCCATCTGCTTTGGACATCCATTCAAAAAAGCTTACTTGGCCTTAATCCCAGTCACTGAATTCTGTGTGGTATCCAGTATAGTGTATGCATTATTTTGAAATGCTGTAATATTGTTATCTTTGCTTTATAACTGTGATCCCTTAGAGCTTTCCTTTGTATTTCCAGCATTCATTTCCCAGGCAGTTTTATAAAAATGTAATGAGGTGCTATTATTAAAGCCTATTAACTTATACAGGGTTGTTGCCTGATGAGAACTCAAATTTTATTTTCCTTAAGCAGCAGGCCAGATTGCAATCAAGCAGTTTCTCCAGTGAGTATCCCAACAAATTCATCACCCTCTTCTTAGTCTGAGATAATGCCACAGTAGAGACCAGGCCAAAACTTTCCTTTTTCAGAGTTACAATGAAGACATATTTACTTTTTTCACAGTAATTGGCTGTAGTAAGGTAATTCTTTCCTTCATTTTGTAGTTTCTTCTCCCATTTTCCAACTTTCATCCCAGAAATTAGACTGAGATATTTACAAATTGTGCTGAGCTCATGAGTTTTAATTAAGATTTCTACATACCTGAATAATTTCTATAACTTACCTCTTCTAGCAAGACTAGCATTAGGCTTGTGCAGCCTGTGTAGGCACAAGACCACACAAAGCAGGAGGCTTTGCATTCCAGGTCACCATCTCCAGAGGCCAGAGAGCAGCAAGGGCTGCCAAATTGGTTTCGATGGGCCCCAGCTCTGCCTGCAGCTGTCAGGGCCCTCCCACGCACTGACAAAGAGAGATTTTCCCACCCTCCTCTGACCTCCAGAGATGTGCCTAGTGTGGAAACCTGCTGAAAGCACCAAGGTGTTAGGCATTTCTGCTTAAAAGGGCTGGAGGAGGAGAAAGACCTTGCAACGAAAGCACGAGGTTGTCTGGCTTCAGTTCCTAGTCCTATTGCTTGACTGACCTTACATTTTACTTCCTCTAATATTCTGTTTTGACTTTGTGTTTCATAAAACGAGAACTTCTAACTGTGCTTCATGTAAAAACACAGCCATCAAACTGTGCTCAGGTTATTAGTGAACTTGGTAAAGATAGGGCAAAACTTAAAAAAACAAGGGGGAGGGGGTGAGTTTTTCAATATAGACTACGAAACACGAAGACCTGATTCATTACGAGATAATGTTATACATTTAAAAAAATAACAATTCAGGAGCTTGGATATGTGATTCTGCTCTTACTTCTGAAAAAATTTATTTCATGCATACTGGGCTTCTGAATCTCAAAAAACCAACATCTTCTGGCACAGCAGATATCTCGTGAGATTCCTTAATTGATCCACTTGTCCAAAACGTACAGACTTTTGGAAAGCTACTTTCATTGAATTGGAATTCTTTTTAAATTTCCTTGGCACTCATCTAATGATATATGAGGTAATTTAACAAGTATTTCACAGATGCCAGGCCTAAGACAAAATGCTACTTCAAGTTGGCTCCATGGATAGGTTGAGTGGAGATAGATAGTGGGATGACTGAGCAAGATTTTCATGTCAGACCCTCCAGCAAAGGATCCAGACAATGGTATATTCCTAGCAGGAAGTCAGTTTTAAGGCAGTTTTTATATTTCCTGTTCAGTCAACTGGGGAAAATGTGGTGTCTTCCAAGGCATCTGCTGAAAGACTCAATCTCCCCAGTTTTAGTTTAAGGCATGACAGAGCAGTGAATGGGACTTCCCTTACAGCAGGCACAGGTTACTGAGGCAGGTGAGACACACCTTCCACTGCCTAAGGAAAGCTGACCTAGTTTTATGTGAGGCCTTTCTATGGCACCAGAGAGAACCACTTCACACATCAGTCTTTACATCCATTCTTGAACTTGGCTCTGCCCATGCATCTCCTTAAATCAGCTAAGCCAATCCTGAACAGAACAAAGCCTTCAGTGTATCAAATTTACATCTGCCTCTATAAATTTTCTGCATACTAAAGCCAGAAGAGATTATTATGGTCATTTGATCTGTTGTGCAATACACCACCTAGATTTGTCTTCATAATATGTTTTATGATAATATACTGGCTTTTAAAGCAATTAATTTCTAATTATATACTTTCAAACTCCATGTTTCCTTAGCTAAGCTGTTCTAAACTTTCATTAATTATAGTTAAGATCAAGTTTCACATGACAATAACTTGGAGGAGTATGATCTAAAACAGAAGTTGTGAAATTACCACTTCTATGTATGTTGGTGTGTAGCTAGACAGCAAAATATATGTCTCCATATAAAAATTGACATATCTATTTCTGATGTGAGCCCTGTCATTAAATGGAGTCAATTATTCCTTTTTGCTATTCAAAATTCTACCAATTCCTTCCAGTAAAACTCAGGTTCATTTCTTGGCTGCTGCTTTATGCTTGCTCTGTGATTTTCTCAAATCTAGATTTTCCACTCATTAAAATCATAGCTAAATTCTCCTTTCCCTCCTCCCTCTGCTCCCAAATCCCTTCACCAGCATGTCTGATATGTCTTATCAAGTCAGAAGCAAACTCCTTACTCATGTCAACCAAAGCTCTGGAATATGGTTCCCCCCTACCTCTGCAGCCTTCCCTCTGCCCATTCCCACGGTCTCTCTCCAAGCACTTCCCAAGCCTTCAGCCTATCTGCTCCAGTTGGCTCTTTTCCTGCTCTCTGTGGTCCTCAGGAGCTGCCAGCTGGCCTGCTCTTCCGTCTTCCTCAGAAAATTAGATACTTTTGCTGTCCCCCCTACCTAATGTAGAGTCAGGTTCATGTAACCCCATCTTCAGAAGGAGAGCTCTAAACTCATTTTTTTTCCTCTTGCCTTGCTGTTGACACCATTTCTGGGGCCACTCCAGTGAAAGGAAATCAAAAAGTTGTGTATGGTTCTTAGCAAAGGTATAATGAGCTGGCTTGTGAACATCAGCTGCTGGATGGAATTTAAGTTCCTTGATGGTTTTATGAGCATGTCATCAAACACTGATTTGCCTGCAGTTCCAAATTTTCATTGTTTATTTGGGAGGCAGAAGCATCTTAATTGTATGCAAAGATAGTAAAAAAACAATCCAGAGTTGTCATTAAAAAGAGAAGAATTTGCTAAAATTGTTGCCAGAAAAAATATTTAATTTGTAAAAGAAAAAAAAGCTCTCTTTCTCCCTTCAGTATTTAAAAGTCACAACTGGCCATGCAGTTTTGTTGCAATGCCTTAGGTAGCTGCTGACTCTTCATTTTGGAGTGTTAATACCTAGTTTACAAATTGCCAAGTGTTGAACTACTAATGATATGGTTATTTAATGTTTCTAGACAAAGGGAATTACTTTTCTCATATGTTATGAGAACTAATCATCATGGGAACAAAAGGAAAATTTGGCTACTGAACCAGAGGAACTAACAGATCCATTACTTTCCTGGAAATGTTTCCTTTTAGTTGGCTAATGTGCATCGTGAGCTAACGATAATGCTGCACATGACTGTATGGAAGGGATGACCTTTCTCTGTCTATTCTCTGAGAAGACAGACATAATCTATCTCCATTGCAGACAGCACACAGCACATTAGTGTTTTAGTGTCTATTTACACTATAGCTGGGTGCTAGGACAGTTCAGTAATTTCCAAGTTACAGATGGTTTATGTCTGGGCCATTCAACATACAGCCTGCACCCATTTTTATGGACATACCCACACATGAAAAGCTCAGTTCTTTCTTTGAATATCTTTCTCATCCTTTTTTATTATCTAGCCAGGAAAGTTGTTGTCTTAGAAGACTTATTTTCAAACTATCTTCTGGGAGTGAATTTGATTTCATTTGGCAGATGAAAATGAAAAGAAATTAATATCCATTTCCCCCTGTGCCTTTCTCCCAAATGGTGTTCTGAACCTGAGTTGCTTTTATTTCCTCTATTCTGACAGAGGTGGCTCATTCTTACTCTTCCCAGCTTCATCTTATTTTTGACACCCATGATATGATGGAGGGGTCAAAGAACCCAGCTCAGCCTCTTTTGTTCTCAATCAGTGGGAAAAAATTGTCTCATTCTAGAATTGCATCCTATTCCTTCTTTTATTCCCTCCCTCCACAAACACGAAAAGAGAAGAGGAGAAATATCTGGTAACAACACAAGACAGGATTGGAAAATTGCTGTATGAATATCCCCATGTCCTGTAAGGCTTAAATGATACTGTATGTCCTGCAGAGGAAAGTACTCCTGCCAAAAGAATTTTTACACCCCCATACCTCCTAGTGTGAAACATTGTTCCATAGAGGAGAAAGGAAGATTTTTTTTTTTAATGTACTTAAAAATTATAATGGTGCTGACATTCCTCCCCTTAATCACACGGTCTCACAAATATGTTGTCACGCAGACCCTTTTGACGTTTGAAAATTTGCTTTTTTCTTCGGGCTGTTAACCACCTTTTACAGCAGGACCTGTGAAATCTGAGGCTGAAGTAG
>VYZP01010642.1:0-20499 GCA_013400635.1 Hypocryptadius cinnamomeus | reverse complement strand
CACAGCTCTGCAGAATCCTGGGAGCAAGAGTTATGGTTTCAATAACCTCAGGACAGGAAGATAATTGTGTCTGATCCCTCTGTTCCTTGAGTCAGGGCTTGACACTTTGGCCAAGGTGGCAGCATTTTCCTGCTGCACTTGGGAAGGGAACTGAAAAATTGTTATCTCCCCTCTCCCTCTGCAGTGAATACTCTCCCAAAATGGCTCCAAATCACGTTCCACTGGACCTGATGGAGGCAGAAGGAATAAATTCTCCCTCCTCCCTATAGTTTACCACTTTTTCTATAAATACTGCAGACAGATCCCATTAAGGCCTTTCAAGTGAGACAGAAAAAGGGGCATCCACACCACAGATTTTGATAGTGAGTGGAAATACAGGAGGTACTGTAGCAGTGGGCCCCCTGTGGACAGAGTGACTTTGTCCCCCCAAAAAAGGAAAGAAGCCCAGAAAATTCTCTGTGATCAGGTGAAAAGCAATCTCATAGGACCTTGGAAACTTCACCTCAAACTTGAGGGAACCCAATTGGGCAGAAGCCAAAAAGTCCCGCCTGAACAATTAGGTACAAAAACAAGAGAACAAAGGAAATAAGCACTTTTGTGAAGTGTTTTTTACCAGGAGCAGAGCTGTGCACCTGGCTCGAGTTTTCTGTTTATTTTGTCTTTTATTAAACCTTTTTGTTTCCAACACTGTAGCAGAAGTCTTCCTGTTTCAATCTAGCCCCCAAAATATTAGCTGAGCTATCTTTGGATGCATTATATTTCTCCGAGAGCTTATTAGACCTGGCTCGAGGAAGAAAATATAATAAGGTACTAAACTAACCAAAGGTGAAAAGGCTATCTCTGAGTAAGCACAGAGATGCCAAAGCACTGAAAAGCACATGTATTTGAGGGAATGGGGTAGGAAGTTACCTTTTAATATCCATTTTCTCTCTTTTTTCCATAGCTTATTCTGTTCCTCACTTTTCCTGCTACAGCCTTTACTACTCTTTGATTATGTCTCCAATTTACTAGTCCTTCATATTTTGGGGTTTTTTGATCTGTTATAAACAACTAAGCTGTGTTGTCAGTTGCAAAATTAGGAGTTTAGACTTTCTATAGAAATTGTTCTCATTGGAGAGCATTGAACTTGACACACTGAAGTCAAACTATGCTACAAAAAAATCTGTATAGAGAAAATCTATTCACAAGTCAACAGTCTAAAGCAGTGTGATTTTTTTTTTCCCTCTCCACTGTCCTGCAATTATTTAAAAATCAGATTGACTAGGATCTATCTGGGTTTTCCAGATTTTTTGAAGGTATCAGGGTGGAACTCCTGCTGGTATAAACTTCATGATATTGCTACTACAAAGCCCCACTCCTGTTTGGGAAAGTTTGAGAAATGTAGATTTTTGTGATGAGCTTATTGACCTATAGTGAACTACTATTATTAGTAGTAGTATTAGTAGTAGCTGTAGTAGTAGTATTAGTATTATTACTACTACTACTACTATTATAGTAACAATAATTTTTCTACTCACCAGGATGCTTTGAAACAATAATCGGTTTGCATACTGCCCCTTTTAAGTTCTGGCAGGCAGCTATTTCCATGATGACTAGTACGAAATCTACTTTTAACAGCTGCAAATCTGGCAGTGAAATCTACAGATCTGACCAAAATTAAACACTGGATTAACAACTGTGCTGGTTTTCCCTGGCATGGAGTTAACTTTCTTCCTAGTGGCTGTTATGGGGGTCTGTTTTGGAATTGTGATGAACACAGAGTTGGAAATGGAGAAATGTTTTTGCTGTTGCTGAGCTGGGATTGCTCAGAGCCAAAGCCTTTTCTGCTCCTCTTTCTGGTGGTACCAAATCCTCCAGAATCATTGGGTTAAACAAATCCCTTTAACACTGCCTTTTTAGTGTCAGCAAGTCAGGCATTACTTTGTTCCTGGTCAGGGCCTGTGTGTGTGGCTGACAAAATTCTGGCCTCCACAGACACAGACACAGACACAGACACAAAACTTTGTCACTTATTTATACATTTTTCTCAAACAAATAAATTAATGTTTGGTGGTTGTAAATTACATAATCTTCTCTCATTAATCAGTATTCTCTCCTCTATCAGTTATTCTCATGCTAATGAGTCCATGTTTTTAGTCTTTTTAGCATCTTTTTCCTCTGATTGGGGTATTCCAATGCATATACTGAGTCCTTTTTGGTCTCTTCTTCATCTCCTAGTTTGTGCAAAATGCCTTTGTGGCCCACAGATTCTGCATTCCAGATGTCCAACCTCAACAGTACATTTCTCTCTCTCCCCCAGACTTTGCTCATTGAACCATATCAGAGTTAGTTTATCAAAACTTAAAGTTTCAGTACTTTTCCCAAGCTGTGCTCCTACAAAAGCAGCTCATGACAACTGTGATAAATGCTGGCTAAGAATAACACACAACTCATAATTAGTATATATACACTGGTTATGATTCATTAAAACAATCAATTTAGGAGTTAATTAAAACCATTAACAGAAATTATTAAAAAGTTCTATCATTTCCAGCACTGCCACGCTGGTCAGGAGGCTGGGGGTGCCTGGGAGGTTTGGAGGGGACACAGCCAGGACAGGTGACCCAGATTGACCCAAGGGATGTTCCAGGCAATGTGACATCGGGCTCAGTATGGAAACTGGGGGCAGAAGGAGGAAGGGGACGTTTGGAATGATGGTGTTTGTATTCCAGGTCATTGCTCTCCAGGATGTGACCCTGCCCTGCTACAGGTGCTGAAGACCTGCTTGTCCATGGGAAACAGGGAATTGATTCCTTGGGGTTTTATTGCTGGTGCTGTCTTGGTTTGAAAAGCCAGGTGTCTGCTGAGGAAGGCACGAGCCTCACTTGAAATGGAAAATGCAAACCCCTTCCCTACAAATTATTACAATTTTGAAAATAAGTGGCTCTCAGGCAAAGATGTGGGAATAGGAATAACAGTTCTTTACTAGGAAAATTAAAAATACAAATGCAATAGTACAAAAAAAGAAAACAAACCAGTGACAGAGTCAGAATNGATCTCCTGGAGGGAGGATTGGCTGTGGGAGAGATAAAGAAAACTTCCCAGTGAACAGAGGATAACTGCCCCAGCTCTGACAGATGGCAAATGGAATACACACATATTTTACAACACAGGACAAGTGCACATGCTTTTTCTTTCCCTATTAAACTGTCCAGGTCTCAATCCATGAATTCTCCAGCTTCTACCCTCCCAATTCTCTCCCCAGCCCCTCTGGTGGGGCAGTGAGTGAGCAGCTGCCTGGGGCTGGGGGCTGGCTGGGGTTTGAACCAAGAGAGACACCAAATTTGGGGATTTATCACTGAATTCAGCATGTGGAATGCTGAGTGGTACAGACTGGCAAATCCATGAAAGAAGAAACCTAAATCTGTCAGAATAAAGACAGATGTTATTTGCACAAATGCATTTTGTAACCTGGAGTGATCACAGAGGTGCAGGGGAAAAAAATTGAGGGCCAGATTACCATCTGATATAAAACTGCATTTCCCTAAACAAGCTCTCCAATGTTCAAAAGCATTCCTAGGTTTTTCATTGTTTAAACCACCGTCAGACTGGAAGATTACACAATATTTCTGAGCAAATATCAGCAAAGCATTATCATTTTCAGATTCCTAGTGAAAAAGCATAAGGAGCAACATTGTGAAGGGATATTTCTGTTCAAGTTAATACACAAAGAGATGTCACTTTAAAATACACATTTTGAATACATTAATTCTAAAGAACATCATTACTGAACAAAGCCACATCAGTATTTAAATTAAAGTTCTAGGTCCTGAGAAAAGAGTGACAACAATAAAAGGAGGATCCAATGCAATTTCACATTTCTTTTGAGGTTGTTTTTGTAGCAAATGTACAGGAAAAACTTTCACATTCCCAGTGCATCTCAAAAGTTTGAAATTAATGTTACTTTAATTCCATCACTACATGCTCAGGGAAGAGTCTGGGTAATAGTCCTTTCCAAACAATTCCTTCTTACTTATGTGTAAAGGATGAAAGTGGCAGAGCTATGAGGGAGAAGCAAATGGCAGGAAAATGACAGAACTAGAGACACACAGGATAAAACAGAAAAAAAAAAAATTGCCTTTTGAAAGACTTGTATGACAGCATCAGAGATAGAAAAAGGTGAGGAGGAAAAGCAAACCCACAACCTTTTAGCAAACCAGAGCTTTTGAAGTATTTTAGGGGCCTCTCTGAGATGCGATGTGAAAGTGCTGGAGAGTTGAACCCAACCTGTGCTGAACAAAGCTCCTGATAAATATTGTAACAAGGGCTATTTATGCAATCAGAGGACAGGAGGAGAAGGATGCTGCTGCATTAGGAGAACTCCATAAAGTTCAGGAAGGTCTGCAGCTGCCATCGAACCCTGCAGGCGGGAGGAATATTTATTTACATAAAAGTCAGACGATACATTAGACTGTGCCTGCCTAGACTCAGATAGATGAAAGGAGTCACAGCTCCAAATGAATATTAATCCACTGCTATGGCTAATTTTAACAGCCTGAAAGTCAACAAACACATTTGTCTTGGGTCCGAAAGGAATAGATGTGCTTTTGAAGTGCAGTGATGAAATTATTGCAGGAAATAAAAAGCTAACTATTGTAGCAAGTGTTAGGAAGATGAAACAGTGTCTTGTCAGGTATCTAAAGAGAAATGAATGCAGATAAATTATAATTAAATGTGAGCATTACAGCAATTTTTTATGCTTCAAAGCTATGCATTAGACCCCATTTATCTTCACTTGTTCACTGTTATTAATGGGCAAAATTGGCTTTTACTAGCTGTGACTCTCCATGTTATGAAGATGTTCTTTTTTTCCTCTATGTGTCAAAGCTCATCTCACAAAAATGTTGTCGCTGACCTAATGTGATTAGTGCCTGAATGCCTGATGGAACTCAACAGGAAGCAGTAAACAGGGACTGAGTTTCCTCTTCCATTCCTACTAAAGTCAATGGAAGATGAAATTAGCTCCTAAACCAGTTTTATAATGGCATTGTTGGACTTAATACTTTCTTCCTGCTTTTTGGCCAGTAAAGGAGAGACTGGTGAAACTTTCTTGATTTCTTTTAATTAATTTTAATTTTTTCTTGTCCCAAGCAGCTTTTCAAACAGAATTTAAATGTGCATGACCACAACCTGATAAATAAGGGAGGAAAACATTCCATACTTGAAAAAGAAAGTACAGTAAAATACGCAAAATTATGAAATGAAAACTTCAGGGGAACAATCAGGAGAGAAGTTGTCAGAGCAGAGCTAAGGTCTGAAGTCAGGCTCAGATCACCACTTACAGAGGCCACAACACCAAGGACATCAGATGGGAGCACTGTGTTATCATGGCATGAGATGGTGTAAAAGGTAGCCTTAAACACTTTGAATTTCCTTTAGAACAGTAATGCACTCTAGAATTCATTATAACATACCAAATATCTATGGCTTTCTTAGATATCATATATTTCCACAAGAAAATATGGTTTCTGTGAGCCAAAAAAGCACCCTCGGGGATCCTGTGTACGAACTCCTTATGGGCAGCATGATAACATCTTCCATGAACTATCTGAAATGTGATAATTATCAAAAAAAAGAATATATTTCAAATGTATATTTTTTTAAAAAAACCTGTGTCTGTGATATTTTTCAAATAATGTGCAAGAAGAGTCTTCAACCTAGTCACTTACAGATATTTAACACCCACAGTTGTACATTTTTTAATGCTATCCGCATTCTGTTGCAAGTGTACCTCTGTTTTGTTAAAAACAAATGTGTGTGTTCTAAATAACTAACCATGATACCTTCAGACCACCTTTTACAAAGGTCAGAAGGTCATCTACATTGATGAGATGGATCCTTTTTTTGTTGTTTTTTTTTATTTTTAAAGACCTGAAGCTAAGGTTTGCAGCACTCCAGTATCTCCTCCTTAGTTCACATCCTTTGAGGTAACTGAACACAATTCACCAACAAGGAATCTGCCATTATTTGGTTCCAAATACTTTCTATTTTCAGTGAGCTTTGTGTCCTCTTCTGATTCAGTAGAGTCCATTCTGCACAGCCTTATCTGACCCTTTAGGACTCTACCCAGGCAGACCATGGAGGAGATAATTTTTATGTTGAAAATGGGAACCTGTTAAAAATAATTTATTTTTTTTTAGTCCTTGGTCTTGGTTCCTGCTTCCTCTACTTCCAGAACTGTTTTCCAAGGACATTATTCACACACCACCTTTACTCCTTTACCTTTGGGCTCTCCACAGAGTGGCAATATTTCCATAAGATGTTTCGGACTCTCTCTGCTGACCATGGGTTCTTCACATTTATGTTAAACCTGCACTGTGCTCACACCCTGACTCCCAACCCCTGGAAAGAACTGCCAGACACTGAAGAAAATGTGTTTTCATTATCCCTCTGTAACCCCCCTCTTCCCAGCATTACAACATCAAAGTGGCATATAAATTTTTCAAAACTGGGTATCACCTTTCAGGATGTAGCCATCAAAGTGAGCTAACACTATTTCTCAACTTTGCTTGAACTTAAATTTCCCCTGCATGTTACAGGGTGTTACATCAGCTTTGTTCACTTTTAAGACTTGCTCAGGGTCAGCAGCAGCTCAGAAGCAGATCTCACCTGAAAAAAAAAATAGATGTATGTTCTTTATAACAACATTTCTCTTTTCAGAACAACTTTTTAATGTTGTGAATGAAAAGCCTGAAAAATGCAGACTTTTATTAAAAAAAAAAAAAAAAGCAGGATTTATTGGGCAAACAAAGTACTAAAACTGCACAGAATCAGTTAAGGAATGATGGAATCAGAGAATCTTGGAATCATAGATTCAGGATCTATAAGAGTCACAGAAATGTGAAACCATAAAATCAATCAATCATAGAATCATGGTAACAAAGGATTGTGGAATCCTTTAGTCAAATAATGATAAAATCATGGAGTCACTGAGCCACATACTCATGAATCATAGAATCAAGGAATATTTGCATCATTACATCAGAGAATCAAAGAATCATTGCATCACAGTAATGGAGTAATGGAATTAAAGAACAGTGGGATCACTGCAATTGCAGCTCAAGAGTCATGGAATCATACAACCACAAAATCAGAAAACAATCCAACATAGAATCAGGGAATTGTAGAGTCATAAAAGCATGGAATCCTTGCATCATAGACATAGAGAATTATGGAATCATGGGTGCAAGGAATCAAAGGAATTACAGGGTCATAGAGTCATGGATTCATTGCAACTTATAGAGATGGATTCACAGAATCATAGAGCCAATGTATCACAGAGTTATGGAATCATGGAATCAAAGAATCATGGAATCATGCATCATAAAGACAACCACAGAAACATGAAATCATGGAGCCATAGGATTGTGAAGTCACAGAATCATTGCTTCACAGATTAATGGAATCAAAGAATCAAGAAACCATAGAAAAAATGCATCATAGAAGCATGGAAACCTACACTCAGATAAACAGAATAATTCAATAATAAATGAGAATCAGGGAGTCATAGAGTCATGGAATCAATGCATCACAGACCCAAAAAAACCCCATACAATTACAGAATCATAGTGTAATTGAATAATTAAATAATAGAATCAGGGAATCATAGAATTGCAGTATCTCTGAATCATGGAGTCGTGGACTCAGAAGCCTTGAATCACAGGATCATAGAATAATAGAATAATAATATCAGAGAATGGTAGAATAATTGAATAATTAAATCAGAATCAGGAAGTCATAGTGCCATAGACTAATAGAGGCATATAATAAGAGAATTATGGAATGATTAAATGGTATGGAATCATTGTTAAATGGTATGCAATCATTATGGAATCATTAAATGGTATAGTAATGGCATCATAGAATCCTAGAAGAAAGACTCATGGAGGGACAGAATTGAAGAATTGTGGAATCCTGGCAAACTACATTGTATTCCCAGTGTGCCCCTGCACAAGGCTGACCACTGGTACCACATTCACTTAAAGTTGCAATAACTGAGGAGGAAAATGAGTCACTTACATTTTTTTAAAACCTGCAGAGAACTCTCTTTTGCTATAAAGAAAATAAAAATACCTCTTTTATCTCTGAGTTTACAGAAGTGATGTTGTGAACCCTAAAACACTCCATTTTTTAGCTATGCAACTTCTTTTCCCAAAAAGGCATTTGGTTTTTTTTAAGAGTCCATGTGTTTAAATTTATCATCCAAAAACAAAAAAAAAAAAAATTCAAAAACCCCATAGAACTCTCTCTGAGGCTTTTTAGGGAAACGTAGATATTTTTTCTAATAATCATGGGTACTTAGAAGAGTCATTATTTCACATTGAAGTTTCAGACATACCTTTTCACTCTCCACAAGAGTAAAACATGTTTGGGGTTTTTACCCATTTTTTATCTATTAACAGTTTCTAATGCCACAAGTGAAACAGATAGATTCTAGTTTGGTTTTTTCCTGGTTTTTTTCAGTAAGTTTGAAATTCCCTGGAACAATAGGACTAAAGGGAAGGACTTGAGAATGAGAATGGAAGATAATGAGAATGACACCACACTGCCAGCATTCAAGTGCAAGGTGGTGACAGAGCAGCATGAAGAAAATATAAGAGGAAAAAACGTGAAAAGGGAGGAGAATATTAAAAGTATTTTTATAGAGTCATAAAAACATGGAATCATTGTGTCATAGACATATCAGATATTTTCTCACTGTCATTTAACATTGTCTCTCTTCACTAATTCCTGTTGACTAATTTCTACTGACTTCAAGATGGCTTGTGCTTTTTTGGTGGGGTTTTTGGGTTGGTTTGGGGGTTTTTTGTTCCTTCTCAAGGTGTCAGCAGCTTTTTTAGCAGAAATTGCTAAATCAAATGACAACACAAGTAATTATCTCATATGCATATATATTGTGGACTGAACAAACACTTTCAGTATGGCTGGTCCCAAGTCATACTCTTCCCTGCTCCTTTTAGGCAGGGAAATTTGAACTGGGATTCAATTAATCAGGTTCAGCTTTGATTTGTCCCCACATAAGTCTGAACATAAAGCTCTTTTCCAGGCCTTGCATTTACAGCCAGTGCTGTATTGGCACCTCTTTTTGAGCCCCATCTCATTTCCGACAGCCTCAACAGGCAAAGACCTCTGCCCAGCTGAATGTGTGGGGCTCCCCAGATCCTCAGGAACCCCTGGCTATTTATTGTGCCCATGGTTCAAATGATTGTACCTCTAAATAGTCCATTTCTGGATGGTCAAGGAGCTTCCAATCTTTTATTTTCTTGGATTCCAATCCAAGAAAACAATGCTTTACTTTTATGCCCTTTAAACCATAACTTGAAGTTCCAAGTGCAATTAAATTTCTTTGCTTCCTATAAATTTCAGCCTGGGTAGTATTTCTTGCTTTCAGTCTGTGCAAATCCTAAATGATTACAATAAGTTTTATTTCCACATGTTCAGGTTAAGTAGCATGGGACTGAAAAAGTTATGTATCTGCATTGTTCAATGAAAAAAATACAGAGGTGATAGATTAGGATTACTGCATTTTAAATCACAGCACTTTTGGGGAGTTTTGGATTTGCCAGAATGTTTTCATTAGCAGGAGGCAGCATTCCTGGATTCAGGACAGTACCAGCTACAAAGATGAGGACAAGCCTCAGGTGAGAATCAGCACTGACAGGGAGGGGGCAGTCCAGCTCTCCAATCCCACTCCTAGATTTCAGAGGGAAAAAGTGTCACTTGTGGACTAAAATATAAAAAAATATATACACACAAATATATACACAATATATATACACAGTAGAGCACTACTCAGCTGAAAATGTCAGGGAGGGAACACAAGAAATAAAGCTGACAAATAAATTAGAGGCTGAATCAAATATTAAAAAAAAAAAAAAAAGTAGTTTAATAGACTGCAATTAATTACAGTAAGAAACAAATCCTTATTTGGCAGTATACTTAAGTAATTCTGGTGCTTGTAGATCACCAAATGTTTACACAAATAACAGCAACAGACAAGGTCATGAACATGTCACCTTCTGCATAGAGTATGAAAACATATAACCAAAGCAAAAAGAAAAATTCCATTAAAAATACACAACAGAACAACATTTGTGGGAGATAAGAGCTTGAATTATATGTTAGTCTTCAAAACTACAGTATTAGCTGCTACAGAGTCTGTAAATCACTTTTAATTAATACAGTTATTCAATTTTAGAAGCATTCTGTACTAGTAAAAGTACATGGTCATGTACATGATATCAGTTTTTCTCTAATAACTTGCATTTCATGTAAGTGTTTGAAAGTTTTTTGGGTTTTTGTTAGCTTTTTTATCAGTTTGGTTTTGGTTTTTTTTTTTGAGGGGGATGGTGGTCAGATTCAAGACACCGTCTGGCTACCTGGAACAGCAGTACAGAAGAAAAAAGAAAAGGAAAATCCTACACTTTCACATATTGATGTTTTTCCATTTTCTTTCTCCTTCCTATTTGGAAAATGAGAAAAGATTGAGCAAAGAGGTTCCCCTTTTCCTTCTGGAAAGCTGTAAATAGTCAATCTCTCTGACTTGATATCCAGCTTCATCCATTAGCAGATAGAAAAGGGGTGCAAGAATCTCAGGCACAATCTGAATCCAGAAAACACACAGCCCTTCAGATTGTTGCAATATTTTCCTTACTGGAATGGCAAATCTGAAGTGCATTAATATTGTCTACTAACTACTGCTACTACATGCACTATAAATTTTTTGAAAAATCCCTTCTGAAAAAATTTCTTCACCAAGTCAAGTATCCTTACCTCATCACATGAACATTACACAATTCTGATTTCTTTGCTTAAAACAGAGAGCAAAAAGATTTTTATTTCCCTAGGAATAGGAAACAAAACAAATTCATAAGACTGGTTTAAATAAAATGGAAAAAACAAACTCGAAGACACCAGAAAAGGGCTCGTGTCCAAAAATTTATTCATATTTGAATAACTGCAAAATGTTTCAAAATAAACATTGCCTAACATACAAGCTTGTACCTACAGATTCTATTTTACAGGTCTTTTTCCTTTCCCTGCAGTTTATGTCAAGACCTTTAACATGACATTTCAAGACTGTGATTTACTAGAGAAAACTAATCAAAATAATTCAGTCACTTCTGAAATAAAGGCTGGCAAATAATATGCTGCTTTCCCTAGTACATTGTAATAGCTGACCTCTAACATTTCCCTGGAAGATCTAATTTATCTTGGATTATAGCACAAAGAGCTTTTCCTTGATTTTCAGTGTTCCTCTTTAGTAAAAGTGATTACCTTACGTGTGTGAAAATCACAGGGGTTTAACAAGATAGAATTAAAGTGAAAGCAGTTTCATCACATAAACAACCAGGATCTCAATGAAAGACTGGAAACAGAGCTGGTAAAAAGAGAAAACTTAAAAGTGTAAAATAAGCAAATAGCCATTTTAAAGAGACCTGAAAATCCTTCTCCAAACTGTTGTTCAGATGTTGGCTGCCAGGCTAACTGAGGGGGCCGGGAACTGGCACACACATGGGAAATTTTCCAAGATTTACCTCAGTGTCCTGTTAAAACTGATCTCCCCCTCCTCCCAATTTCAGTGCTCATTATTTAGCCACAAATGAGGGTATAAGCTTATGCCAGACATGGCCAGAAAGACACAAAGCCTTTTGCTACTCTTTTAATTCTAACTGAGGTCAGAATTTAAAAAAAAATATGCTGGAAATGGGAGAGGAACTCGAAAACCATTGTCTTATTTTTCTTGTTTGCTTGTTTATGAAGGTAAAAATTGTCAGCAGGTGCAGTTGGTGCTACTGATGACATTGAAAATCTAACAAAAACTATGTTTTGGGGAAGATAGTGCCTTCTGGATATCGGGATGAAATTTTATTTTATATTATGTACCATGTCTTCTTCAACTTCACCTTCTGCTTCTCAATGGCATGGTTTGCCTGAGGTTTTCCCTCTGCTCCTTCCTGTGCAAGGTACCTGATATTCCAGAGCAATTAAAAAATCTGTGGTACTTGGATCTGTCCACTGAATTCCTCCTTCAAAATAAAATAATTTTTTTAAAAATCAAATTAAATTAAATTAAAAATCACATTTCACACAGCTGCAGAGAAAAGAAAAATCTGTTCTACAAGTGGTGAAGAGTCAAATAAGGTTTTCCTCTCAAATGAAGCTGGAAGCTTTTGTGGAACATGCAGTTTGTGGGCAAAGGCACTGGGGATAAGAAGTGAAGAGCTGCTCTCTGCATGCCTGAGAAAGCTGGATGATTTTAATGCGAAGATAACAAACACTTATCTTGGTAAGTGGCATGGGATGGAATTAAGCGCTGTTGGATAACTACCTTTGAGAATAAAGAGCATGTAGAGATGCTCCTTTATTTTTTCCCTTTTAATTATATGCTGTAGGTCATTAAATCTTCTTATCATACTCCTACACATTCAATTCTTAATGTAACTTGAATGTAATTGCGTGTTTTACCAAACCAGATTGGAAGTTAGTCTTTCTTTAGCAAATTTTTATTGCAGGAGCAGAGGAACCAGACAATATGGTTTGGGGGTATAATTTGCATGCATTATATCAGATGCCACATTCTGTTTCCTGAGGGGGAAAAAAAAGAATAAAAAAAGACAGAAATTGCACCCAGACACTGCTACTGCTTTGTGTCACTATCATATTTCTTCACTGTATTCTGCCACCAGCATACATAAGGCAAAATTCATCATATGCTGTACACATAAACTTATAATGCTGTTCTTGTAAAGCACTTCAACTATTGACATATTTCTGGATCCTAGGGCCAGAACTGATTTAATTTCCTGCATCAGATGAATGTTGGCATCAGCATTTGACCAAAAAAAAAAAAGGAGTTCTGAATTTTCATCTTTGAAAGCAATGATCATTAAGTGATAAGGCATGTGGCTTCCTAGGCTGGAAAATTTGAAAAATTCAGTCCACATAGCTCTGAATTTTCTGGATATGTCTTATTCCAAGTTATCCTAAAATTGTAAAAGGGCACTAACTCCAGACTTTACTCTGCTGTTTGACATTCCCCTTCCCACTCCTAGCCCGGCTGATGTGCAGTTAGATTAAAATGAAAGGAAAGGCATCTCTCGGCTGCTATCTCATTAGAAAGAAAATTGCAACAAAGATGCTTCAGATAAAAGAAGAAGAATAAAAAATAGGTGTATCAGATGGTTCTGTGTGTTTATATATTTATATGAAAATATTCAGGCAGTCTACAAGGTTCATAGTCATTGGTCCACAAATGATACCATGTAAGGGTGTAATTAGAAATTAATCTTATAAGAATTTTTAGAAGGAAATACAGTGTTTTGGAATTTCAGCTGGTTTTTGGGGTATGAAAGTGAAGGTTTATGATGCATGCAGGTAGAGAGGGATTATAGTTTTCCTGGCCAGGAAATAGTGGCTGCTGTAGGTGAACCTCCAGCTCAGGCATCCAGGCTTTAGTTACCCAGTTTGGAGAATGGCTCAGAATACAAAACTGGAAAGGGAAAAACAGAAAAGAAGGGGTAATATTTAGAAGAGTTTGTCTGGTCTTAAATGCACTGAGTGAACAAAAGCAGATAGATTTGAAGGAAAAAATGAACTGCCAAATATAAAGGTCCAGGCAAGAAAATTTGGATTGTTTTAAATCAGGAATACAGTCCAGAAGTGGGATAATAAAATAAATAAAATTTGGGTTGCATCTTAGCTGGTTTTGTTTTCTCTCTACACTGAAGACAGATGATAAAGAGATATAGTAAGAAAAAAAAAAGAGCTGTACAATGAAAATTGTTCATTTTTGTCCCTCCAAAATCTAAAAGGGATCTTAAAAAGACAAATAATGAAAACTTAAGATTACAGCACAGTCACATTGGGTTTAATCTGAAAGACTATGATGAAATGGAGAGAATGCACAAAAAATCAAGGACAAGTACTAAGAAACAACAGAGAAAAGCAAGAAAGGGAAAGGAAAACAGGTGAACTGCTTGGGAAAAGGAGAAAAAAAAAAGAGGACACTGAAAAAAGCCAAGTGTATTCAAGACCCTCTTAGTAGCTTAGGTTTTTTTTTTTTTTTAATCAGAAAAAGGAAAACACAGATCAAAGGATATGTGGTTAGAGTAAACTCATTCCGGTCAGAGGATCTGGTGATATTTATTTTGATACAATTTCTGAATTATTGATGATCATATGTGAGAAGTAATGGGAAATGAATGAGCCTAGAGAATTTAAAAAGGGCATACACACTCTTTGTCTTCTAAAATGGTTAAAAAGAGGACAAACTCTCCTAAGCTTAATACCCAAGCAGATATCTCAGCAAATGACTAAAAAATTGATGTGTAAATACTTTGGGGATTAGAGTATGGATCTACCCATGACATGTGATATCAAACCAATTTCATCTCTTTCTTTGAAAAGGTCATTTAATCTACCATAAAAGTAACACAACAACTGTAATGTAATTTGAATTTTTTGGGCTCTCACACGAGATTTAAATAAAGTGGTTGTAAACAAACCCATTCTGAATGCATAGCCAATGTAGCTGAAAAATCTCTGGGGAAAAAAAAAAAAAACCACCACAAAAAACCCCAAGAAGCCCTGTTGTAAATATTAGCAGTTAAACTTTGGAGATCTCTTCACAATTTAGGCAAATCCAAAGTGTTTGGGAGGTTACAGAAGAATGTCAATATAGTTATTTTCTCAATGTATGTATGAACATATTATTCTGTTCTTGAATGTCCTCTTTCCTTAAAATTTGGGTTGCATCTTAGCTGTTTTTGTTTTCTCTCTATACACTTACAGTGTGTAGATATAAAATAACATCTGTTTGATAGAAAATAAGATCTGGGAAAAGTGTTACTTTTGTGCAGTCTCTTTCTGGCCTTCACTAGAGCAATCTCAATGCAGCCAGGATGATTATTCAACTTAATTTTCAATTTTACAAGGAACTTTTGAAAATGTGCATATTGGAAATATCGTCCATCTCATCTGAAATACCACACTTTCATTATTTTCTTGTGAGATTTCTCCTACTAATTCCTTAGTTGCACTGAATGCCATTTATCCTGTATCCCACTGCAACCACAAGTACCTTTCCTGAAAATAAATGAGTGCTTGCATTTCATCCTCACTCCCACACAAATTCCCCTTACTCTTTCCCATTCCCCATCAGCTCTGATCTGGCTGGTGGATGCCCCTCAGCCACATTCCCCCACCCTCTGAAACACAGAGTTGTCTCCATCCAGATGCATTGCCCGAGATTTTTGAGGATTGTTTTGTTTTCCAGTGGGGAGTTGATAATGTGATTACTCTCAAGACTTTACAATTCTTAGTAATCTCATTCTTGTACATTTCCAGTCCCTGCTGAGGTAGCTCAGTTATCTTTTGCTTCCTGGACAGCAAACCTAAGAATGAAACATCACCTTTCCTCTCTTCTGTTCTATCATCTTCTTCATTGAAAGGGATTCAAAACCTTGAGTCTCACATCTTTCAGGCTAAATACAGTTTGTGCCTAAACTAGCAAGTAATTCATGCAACAGGACCAGATATAAAGAGCGTATCAGCTCATTTCAGGATTTAGAGAGGTGGCACTAGATGGTCTTTAATTCCAACCCAAACCATTCTATGGTTCTGTGTTTCTTGTTATTTATTCTACTATTTCATCATTCCTGTATTAACAATGTTAGTTCTTCTCAAAAATGCATTTTCTTTTTGATCAGTATACACTTAGCTTTGAGCTTAAACCCTCAAAAAAATAAATTTTCAGTGTCTAAGGAAAACTTTCTCCTTGAAAAAAAGGTAAAGGACTTGAAGCAACAATATCATTGTCTTGTGAAAATTTCTACTTGGAATTTATTTTATTTTACATACCAAAATAATGCTCTCCACCAAAATTCTATTTTTATTTTCTTTCTTTTTTAGCTTGCATTGAAACTAGGAGCTGACAGATGGGGATTAAAAACATGTATCATTTGGGTCATCATTAGTGCTCATGTCTGCATGATGAGAACCTCAGATCCTTTCCTCAGAAAGCCAAACATTTTGAACATAAATTTTAACACTTGCACTCTAATATTTACTTTGGATGTTAGCATCACTAAGATCCCAGGGATGTTATGAATAAAGAGCTGTTCATGAATAGTTTTTTTCCCCCAATTATTCCACTCTGCTTGAGAAACATCAAAGTAGATTTGAGCTGGAATTTTTATTTACAGGGGCTCAAAACATGTTAAAAATATTCATGCATCTTGGTAAGTGGTCCTTCCTCTGACAAGTGGTCTATTTCCAGTAACAACAAGTCTGATTTTGTCACATAAATATATAATAACGCAAGGGATGAAGCAAAGGTGTTGGCAATAGCAATATTTATTTTAATCAGCAAATAGTTCAACTCCAGCTGAAGATGTAAAATGCATAGCAGTCTCTCCAATATAAATTTCCTGCTTGTCCTATGCCTATAAGACTATCTTGGAGGCAAGCTCCATATTTGTTTTTCTATTAGTTTTGCCAAAATTGTATTTTCAGCACAATATTTCTCCTCCATTATTGAGCCTTCCCCTCCTGCCACAGAAGTGATTCTCCATCAAAAAGAAAGAAAACCAAAATATAAGTCAAATTTTCTCCTGATTTTCTTTGCAGAGCCAAAAAAACCAGGGAATAGTCCTTGCTCCTCTCCATATTGTACATAAAATTGTAAAATGCTTTTATTTTTACAGTGAATGCTGGATTTCACCCTAGAGATTCCAGCTATTCATGTTCCAATTTCTGTTCACAAGACAATAAATGCATTGATTTCATTTTTGACTATTTTTGGCGTTTTCTTTCCCTGGATTCTAAGACAGTTTTAAAGAGCAATTAAAAAGAAATGCATCTGGGGAAAGAGCAGCTGGCAAATATCCCTGGCTGAAGATAATCAAATGCCTGTTACTCTGACAGAAGAATTTTCATTTATTCTTGAAAAGTTAAAACAGTACCACAAATCTGGAGGGAAGACCTGTTTATGTCTTAGTACTCCCTGGAGTTGTTAAAAATGTGTTGTTAGCTAAGAATTGTCTGTAAATTAATTGCTATAATTTCACTGAATATTCTGTGTACTGACTGTAGAAAATGGCTAGAAGAGAGGCAAACTCTCCTCTTCTTTCACTTCTAGAAAAAATATTCTTTTAGTAGTGGTATTTATTATAGACACCACAGCAATAAATAGCTTTGAATTCCACTTTAAAAGTCATAATCACATATACGTACTCTGAACACTCACAGATTGAAAAGAAATAGTATCCCTTTTGAAATCAATGGATATTTCAGCCTAAAATGAATGATACAGTGAGGTATATTGTTACTGGACAATATTTTCATTAAGAAGCTTTCTATAGTCAACAAATATCACGCAGCAAATATTTCTAATACTTTTCCTTACACTGTTCCTATGAGTAAGGATTAGGAGAGTCTTAAACAGCAGCAAAACAAATCTCAATACAGATCACCTTTCTCTTCACTTTCATCCTCTTATCACAACTACCCAGCTCACAAACTTTTCTCATCTTTGTTATGTCAGCAGCTACAAACTGCCCAGGGACTGCAGGGCATTGTAGGGTAAAAAACCATATCACCAGAAATACAGAAACACTCCAAGAGCATTCCATAGGCAGGATAATAGGGATTTGAAAGCCCTTTGTGCTCGCCTCCTGCATATCCTCCCTAAATAGCTCCTGTGCGTGGAACTTCTCTGCAAAACCACAACAAAGCCTGATCTCACAGGGTTCAATTAACTCTTAAAAATAACCATTGTGGAGAATATGACAGGAAAACATCTGGCTTATGTAGGTGCACACAAGCCTGTGAGCAAGCTGGAGGACAATGGGGAATGATGGAGGGAGTATTCTGGAAAATAAAAATTGAGAAAGTAAACAAGTGTGAAGCTCTGCTCTCTGAAAGAAATTCATTTCTTAGCTACAGGAACAGATAACAACAAAACTTCCTTCAGATTGTTTTTCAGGTGATTATGTCACATAATCAAGGGAACCAATTTTCCTGGGTTGATGGCTGATGTAACAGGAGATTGCTGGTGGCCACTTGATTAGCAATTTGTTTGTATTAATGAAGGGGAAAATATCCAAAAAGACAGAGTGGTGGAAGAGGAGACAATTACCATAAAGGAAATTAGCCTCCTTGCACAAGGGACATTCAGATGTTTTGAGGCACACACGGAAATGAAAACTGGCATTTAATTTCTCCCTTTTATATTGCCTTTATTTCAGCTCTACCAAGTTTGCAGCATTTCCTTTAAATTCACTCCCCTCGTGTCAGCAGGGGCTCTTCTTTCTAAGGAATAAATTCTTCTGGACAATTCATGGCATTAGAATCCTAAACCATAGAGAGAAGCTGAAGAAATAACCCAGTCTGGGTGCAGAGCAATGAGAGAGAAAGGGAGAAGGGAGCTCACAAAAATGAATTTTCTTCCCAGGAAAGATCCTAATTCCATGGCCATTGTTTTCATCTTGTAGTGTTAACAGAAGGGGTTCAGAAATGCTCCAAAATTCCATGTTCCAGAAATGTGACTTGCTGAACTAAGTCAGGAAAAACCAGTTTTTCCTTCTCTGTATGGATGTCAAACCTTACGGAAATTGTAATGTGCAAATCTCACCTCTCCTTCTTTAAATAAATCTCAACTTTGCAATAAAACCCACTTCATTTTCTCTAATATTTTTTGCCGGTTAATTGAAGAATTTAAAGTGTCCTTTGTAAGTCCAGCAAAACTTCCACAGAAATCAGCAGAAGGTAAATATATCCTTAAACTGCATCCTTACTAAATACCATAGGGTCTTGCAAGAATAATAAACACTGATAAAAATATGCTCAATTCTCCTTATGCAAGTTATTTAAGCTTTTCTAATGGGAAATTTGAACCCTGAAGCAAAACTGAAATTTTATTACAGCGAGTTTTAAATATGGGAGTTTTCCCACTACCTCTAGGGGATATTACTTCACAGGATATTTTAATTCTTAAGGAAATGGTGGCAGTAATGTAATTTCTCTGTTAATAGTCCTATTAGCCCATGTTATTTACTCTTAATTTATTTCTTTCTGAAGCCAAACCTAAGGATTTGAGTAAATTTCATTCTATTTACCACCAATGTTGGTTTAGAGGAGGTTAATTTTAGAGAATATGCATTTTTAAAAGTCAATACAGCAAGTGACATTATTTTTGGAGATTGTAAAGAATTCTGTCTAAATTAGAAAGCGGTTCCACATTTCTGGAAATTTCTTATGATTCTCTTTGTAAGTAACAATTCAGATTGGGCAATCTGTTCTGTGGAAATAAACATTTTTGTTATGATTTTTTGAGTGCCAGCTAATGTCAGCCACAGATTAAGTTTATAAAGATTTGTACATCACATTTCCAAATAAATTTTTAGTCCTTGAGAGATAAAAGGAAAACAGATTATTTACTGCAACTACTTCAGAGCTTTAGGTAAGATCCAACACAATGGAAATAAAATATAATGGTCTGTGTTTGGATATTAACACAGTGATCGCCTGAACATAATTCACTGTGTCTTCTCCCTGTACTCTCACTTCATTTTGGAGAAACAAGAGTCAGCAATTTGAAGGGATGAGGATGACAAATATGGAATAAGTTTCTTATTTCCAAGTGCCCCGGGAATCCGTGACACAACCATTTGTTTCCTGGAATGGGCTGTTAAATTCCTTTCAGCTTGACAAAATGCAACCAACAAATCTTTAAGTTTATAAGGATCTTTATTTTTTGAAGCACACTGGGAAGCCAAGAAATAAAAATACCATTCTGAGAGTAAAGGTTTGCTGTTATTGTTAAAATACATGTGTCAGCACCGCGTTGATCATGGAACATCTAAAAGGAAACTGAGAAAAGTATTGACGGGGCAATTTTTCTGCTCATTCTCCTCCTTTTTTAAAGTTCCATCTTTGGAGTACTGCTGTTAAAAATAAGCTTTGCCTGCCAGGGCTTATTTTATTAAATTATTTGCTTTTATGTATAAATATCTAAAAAAAATATTTAAAGATCAGAAGTTCTAAATTATGCTTTTTTTAAAAATCTCATTTCCTTGAAACGTTGTTCACATATCAGTAGTGCTTTCCTTATTTTTACATGAAGGGTGGCTAGTAATGGTATAAAGATGAAATATAATCTCTATGTCCAAGCTGAAAACCAAATAGGATTCTTTGAAGAATCTGATGCAAGACTAAATCACCTAGAAATGGAAATTAAGCATGCTTGAAGCATTAGAGATCTAACCAGGACTGTTTTGCAATCCCATATTTGTCTCTCAGGGCATCTGAATTGGTTCTTCCAGAAAGAATCAACAAACTTTTAATGAGAAAAATCAGAAGTACAGAGCTCTTCAGCTTACAAAACTGAAAAGCTCACTGGAAACAGACCTGAAGGACTTGACCTAATTAGTCTGAATTCCTTCCTTAAAAAAAAAAAAA